>JAFMOD010000064.1:3278334-3355192 GCA_019802435.1 Corydoras maculifer | reverse complement strand
ACAATGTTGTATTGTTCTTCCTGGACGTGAACTGATTTCTGTATATTCATTCTTCAATGTCATAATTTTCCGCAATAGATTAAGAAAGAAACGATCAAAAGAAAGAAAGAACGAAAAGCATAAAAGAGAAAGCCGGTAAATAAGTTGATAAGTCAGTCTAAAAGTAAATCAGCAAGGCAGTATCTGCCTGTCTGTCTACCGATTATGGACCAAAGGAGCACTCTTAGTGGCAGGCTGCTGTCACTGAGTTGCTCTGCAGACAGACTGAGGAGATCTTTTGTTCCAAGGGCCATCAGGCTTTATAATACAACTGTTCTGGGCCGGAAGAACAAATAAGAACAACAGTACATTTAAAAAACACTGTCTCTTGTATTTTGCATAGTATCACTTAGGTCTCCATCCTTACTGGACACTTAATTTTTAGTTTTATTTTTAATATTATTACACATTTTGACACTTTATAACTGTAAATGTAAATACCCATTCATCCATCATCTCCCGCTTTATCCTCTAGTAGGGTCGCCGGGGGTCCCCATGCCCATCCAGGGGAGAACGTCTGGGGCGCTGGGCAGATACACCCAGGACAGAGCGCCAATCCATCGCTGGGCACACACTCCCTCACACAGACACACTCTACATATATATGGGGCAATTTGGAGAATTCAATAGACTTGATCCATGTTTTTGGACTGTGGGAGGAAACCGGAGAACCCGGAGGAAACCCACACAGACACGGGGAGAACATGGAAACTCCACCCAGATGGGGATTCGAACCGGGAATCCCTAGCGCTGAGAGGAGAACATGCTAACCACTAAGCCACCGTGCCGCCTAAATGTAAATATATTTTTTTTAATTCATTCCCTTTATTAAAATACTGTTTATTTTATTGTACTGTTACTGATACTGGCTGTATTCTATTCTAAGTATTCTATCTATCTAACTATTTATTAATCACTCTATTTTAAAATCTGGCATCCCAAATCTTCAACCCTCAACCAACTCTGGCAACACGTTGCTCCTGAACCATATGAAACTGCGCATGCTCAGTTCCCTCTATCGGCGTCGATGTGGCCGGAGGTTTTTTAAAGAATAAAACAGAATGGAGATTCCATTATTGCAGATGTTTTTACTTTTTAGCTTCGCAGTAGCGCATCAGGATGAGAGACTTCCTAATAAATGTGAAGGTATTCAGTAGCAGCATTAACTGCCTTCAGCCTGAGATAGTAATAACATTGTTGTGTGTACAGTGCGCGGTGTAGCACTTTAGTTCAGTTAGGTTCCATATTTATTTTGTGGCTCTTTGCAATGAGCCCTTATTATTAAGATTTTTCAGCCTCTGAATTGCGTTTGCATTTTTTTTTTCCAAAACAGTGATATGTTCATTGTGTTCACTGATCATTCCATCAATGTTTTACTGACTGCTTCTTTTAACCAACCCACAGGCAGGGTTCAGCAACAGCTCCATTTCACCCTCTAATTCTTGCCAACCCAGAGCCAGAAAAAACAAACCAAAAATTATTACAAATATATTATTATTGGGACAGCACGGTGGCTTAGTGGTTAGCATGTTCTCCTCTCAGCACTAGGGATTCCCCGTTCGAATCCCAATCTGGGTGAAGTTTCCATGTTCTCCCCGTGTCCACGTGGGTTTCCTCCGGGTTCTCCGGTTTCCTCCCACAGTCCAAAAACATGGATCAAGTCAATTGAGTTCTCCAAATTGCCCCATATAGAGTGTGTGTGTGTGTGTGAGTAAGTGTGTGCCCAGCGATAGATGGGCGCCCTGTCCTGGGTGTATCTGCCCGGCGCCTGAGATGTTCTCCCCAGGATGGGAATGAGGAACCCCCCCCCCCCCGCGACCCTAAAAGAGGATAAAGCGGAAGATAATGGATAGACGGATATTATTATTGGTACTAAACTCTGCTCTGATTGGCACAGTGAGCCAGTAGACATTATTCCTATACATCAGACTACTTTATGAATCCATGGGAGAAATTGCAGTTATCACAGATGCTCCATTTGTTGTGTTATTATATATAAAAGAAGTGTAAAAAGTAATGGACAAGCAACTATTAGCACAGTAAAATTAAACTACAAAATAAAGTAAAAGTAAAGTGGGAGGGTAAAGTAAGTTATACAGTTTATAAGAAAAACATTTTTATATAAACATTCTGGATGGGCATGGGGACGAAGTGGAGGATTAAGCTAAGGATAATAAATAAATGCACTGTGGGTCAGGTAATAGTAGGGATTTTTGTTGAGATTATTTGACTATTGTATAATATAGAATTTTACATGGAGCTACTTTAGATTAGTTTTTAATTCATTTTTTTGTTCCAATTGTCTTTTTCAGTTTGCACCATTTTTATTTTTTCTTTAACAGTTTGCAAGTTTTTAACAGTAGAGCTGCAGGCAACCCTGGAAAAGACCGGCCGCTCCAAAGAAGTTCTAGAACTCGGAGAGGTGTTGGACACTGGGAAACGAAAACGCAAAATCAAGTACAACACCTCGTAAGTGTACCAGTCTGTACGTTACTCACAGAGAAGAGCTGAGGAGTCATGTAGAAAAGATGTCAGGATATTAAGGCATTGAATTTGACGGAATTCACATTGTCTCAGAAGACAGAGAGAAAGAGTTACTGCCATTAATTCCATGACGCATTTCATTTTACAAGTACTCTGGCTGGTGCATTACTGGTGATTCTGTTTACATTCCTTTCACACACAATACATTTTGTATTTTGCTGGGTTCAAATTAAAACATGTCCTTCATTAAGGCTTGTAGTTGCATTTTTAGAAACAATGGAAGATATGTTCAGGGCAATGTTGCTCAGAGCTTGCAGGGATTATTAAAAGTTTCCATTAAGGATGATTCCATTGCTGTTTTTTGTCTTTTCTAAGGGAAACAAGACTGACAGAAGCTGTAGATAACATCTGTGATGGTATACTGCAGTACAGTGTCCATGCCGAAAGACCTGGAAGCCTTCGATATGCCAAGGTGGCTGCTTTTTTTTTTGATTCTTTAGTCACAAAGTAAAGCAAATAACCTGTTAAGCAACATGCATTTATATGATAAGCAATTATTTATGCTAATTTGCCCATACTTGCGATGACTTTTCCTACAAATGGTGTAAACGTTAATTTACGTGTAATTGGTCATACTGCACAAATGAAATAGAAAAAGGAACAGCAAGTAAATATACACCGACACACCCTTAATCAAGCACAGTGCTGCCTGTCTTCTATATTTTGCATTATCATCATTGTTTTGGTAGGGTACCAGTCAGACCATGAGCACTCTAAAGAACCTGGTTCATAAAGGAGTGAAGGTGGAGCTGGGTGTTCCCTATGAGCTCTGGGATGAACCATCGGTGGAGGTGGCAGACATGAAAAGACAGGTAAGTTTCAGCTGTGGTGACTTTCAGAGGATGTGTTGCTATGATGTAGGACCTAGTTTAGGATCCTTTCTTTTTGTAACCCACAGCATGTGTTAAAAAGGGTATGAATATTAGAATCATAATTGAGGGGTCTGTCTGGATCCAGCATCACAAATATTTTTGTGAAAAACCATGAAGGAGTTTTAGGAAGTGAGCTGATTGTATGTGGGTGGTGGTAACACACATTATTATGTTTCAGTGTGAAACCATGCTGGAGGAATATGAGGAGGTAGTGGAGGACTGGTACTTCAATCACCAGGAGGAGCGACTGGAGAAATTCCTTTGCCAAGAACATGTACTGAAAGGCTCTGATTTAGGTAAGAGTTACCTTCTGCCTAATTTTGCAGTACATTGTTTCACTTACACCCATATCATGGCCCTCGGGTGTTCATGAATAACTGCATTTTAAAAATACCAAAGTGTCTGGACTCAAAGTAAAAATTAAATACAAATAAACAACAGCTCAGTTTAACTTAAACTGAACTTAAAAGTATAAGAAAATGAAATAATTTAATGTCGTTTTAAAGACTAATTCTGTGAATAAAGGCATAAAGACGCAAAAAAGAAGAGCCTTATAGGTGAATGATCATCCTCACACTGTGACCTCTGTTATTCTAGAAAAATAAAGAAAACTTGCACTTAAAATGTATTTTTAAATTTTATCATTTGGCACTTCCTTTATTGATTCACTAGATGGCGCCCTGAGACCTTCTGTAGCCCTACTGCAGGTGATGAGTGCACGTGGTTTTGACATTCTGGCCTTTACATATTTCTTTTCCTTACAGAATGTCTGAATGAGGTTTGGAAGGGGGATCTAGGGCTAAAAGATTCAGCAGATGAGTCTAAAAGCAACGGACGAAGCCATGATGCAGCGGAGCTCTGACAGCACAAGCAACAGTGTTGACTTTCTTAAAACGAAAAGGTACAAAAAGGTCTAATAATCCTCCTGATGAGTTCAGTTTAATAATCAAACATCATACATGAGAATTGACTTTGTTCTTGTGTCTACAGGTCAGTCAGGACGGTACGATGATGGAGGAGTGGGACATCGGTGCTTCAGCTATCCTTAATATGCAATCTGTATAAGCCAAGGATACTCCTGATGTTTACAAAGCTTGATATTAAGCAGTTCATCCAAACACCATGTGCCTTTATGAACCTCAGTTTTGTGGGTTTATGAGCTTGTACTAATGCCAGTTACCCTTCATTGATGAAACTACAGTGTTTAATTTATATTATATTCATTAAGAAGTGTGTTTTGTTTTTGTATACTGTATTATATGGATAAAAATGCAACCAGTATTATTTTTAATGTGGATTAAACGGTTAATTGCTTTCTCACTTTAATCAATTTGTTATTTGGCTAATTAAATATCGGGGTTAAAGTGGAGTTTTTTTTACCCCGGACCAATAATAATATCCTAAAGATGGGAGGGAGTGAAGGGTTCTTTGTGATCTTTACTTAACCTGGTTTATAATAAATGAACAATTAATACACATTCAAAAAAATACAGTGCTTTTAGTACTTTAAAAAACTTTTAAGTTTCCATATCCATCATCTTGTTAATTTGTCTGTTTGTTTAGCTGGTTGCCTCGTGGGCTTAAAATTATCTTAATTGTCCTCTTCCCTTTTTCATTAATGTCCTGCTGCTGATGACTGATGATTTATTCACCTACACTAATCCCCCACTCTCCCCAAAGTGTTATAAGAGTGGAGCGTGCAGTCAGTCCTACTGCTTAACTGGACCCTGTAAAGCCAGGCTTAAGCGATGCAGCTACACTTCATCATCAAAAGTACCTATCCATTGCGGTCATTGAAGCTACAAGATCTCATTCCAAAACCATGGATAATTAGCATTACGTTATGAATTACCTTTTGAACAAACTTTGGAGGTGGCCGGTGGGAATTTGTGACCTTTCATTCCAAAGAGCATTTGTGGGATTTGGCTCTGCTGCTTTAAAAAAAAAATTCTAGGGGGCGATGTCAGCATTCTTAAAAAATATCTTTTTGAGTCTTATTTTTCTCTCTGTGTTTTCGTAGGGCACTCTGTTTTCCTTCCACAGTGCTAAAAAATATAAATGTAACCCAGCTGGTATTAAGATTTAGCCCCTGATCAGGTCCAGTAGCTTAGAAAATGTCTAGTTCACTAAGCCATGAACCAATAATGGATTAATATTATCACAGTTTGTTTCGAATGAATGTGCACACATTAAAACAATTTTAAAGAAAATAGGTAAAGATTTTGGTATTTTCAGTTCCCAGTGTTTTCGAGAAGTGCAAATACTCAAAAGATGTTCACGGTTTTGAACTGCAATTTGATCATTAGCAAGACACAATAATAATTATTATACAAGATTTATTTTTATGTTTCCAATCACATGCTAAATGGAACTACAAATTCCATGTGATTACTAATGATGGTCTATTGCACTTTCTGGAAAGCCTCTTTATCAGAATGCAGTGCATTTGCCACCCACTTGGCTTTTCAGCTGATGATGAAGATCCATACCATCAAGAGTAGGCTATGGCACATGCTGCAATGATGAGAGCTTCTGTCAGAATGAATGCTGCCTTTATGTACAAGTGTGTCTTTGAAAGAGAATGCACTGTGAAATGCTATTCAAAACACTGGCACATTGTTTTGTCTGTCTTCTGCAAAAAAATAACGCTACAGGGCAAAAAAAAAAAAAACAGAAATCCTTCCCCTTTATTTTCCTCAGTGCTTCTTTTCCAATCTGCTCTCCTGTCTATACAGAGATCCTCTGTCAAGGCACCGTACATGCTTGTATGGTTTCTTGGATCACGCCAATTTGAATTGGAGTTTGGCTTGAATACCGAGGTAATTGCTCTTAGATAATGTTTTCTTTGTCTAGGCATGGATTTGTTTTGATATCAATACTGCGGAATTTCCCTTCACATGTTACATACTTTCACTCACCGGTTTCAGATGTTGTGAGAATGTATCCATGGCATTATTACTAACATGCTCTGCAATGTCACTCCAATCAGCAGCTGTCTCTCATGATTTCCCATTTTAAGATAAATCACATTTCTCTATCGATAACCTAAATGCTTCGGTTCACTATATGAATAAATGTACTGCGACATACCCCTACATCACTAAATTCAAATTTTTGCTCCATGCGTGGAACATCAAGCACCTTGCCAGGCATGCTGCATTTACAGATTTGTGAAAGAAGGAGTTGATTTGAAGAAGTCACTGTGGTACTGTAACAGGATGCCACTGTTGCAACAAGACAGTTCAGGATTTTCCCTTTCTCCTAGATAATCCACAATCAACTGTGGTATTCTTTGTGGAAGCATTTAGCAACCACAGCAAATCAGCCACAAAAAAACATGTGGTAGACCATAAAAAGTTACAAAGTGAGGTCAGCATGTACTGAGAAAAATTGTAAACCTACTCCTGTTAACATTACCACAAAAGCTGGGGTCCCAACATAACCAAGCACAGTGCCAAGACGCAGATGGAGTGGTGTAAAGCATGCTGCCATTGGACTCCAGAGCAATGGAAAAGTGTTCTCTCGCGTGACAAATTACAGTTTTTAATCTAGCAGTATGATGAGAATAAATTTATTGGCCTGACTGTAGTGTGCAAGCTATGGAGAGATAGATGGAGGAGGGATTATTTTAAAGGATTGTGTTTCAGGATGTAGAAGATTTTGGACGGAAGAGGCCAATATGAAACCAGAGTGAAACCGTGCCACAGTGCACAAATAAGGCATATTTATATAGCACTTTTTACTAAAGTACAATGCACTGAAAGCAAATGTACATGCATGTCCAAAAGCAGCTCAACACAGTTTGTATCCTAAAGCCCCGAATAGAAAGCTAATAAAATGCGGCAAGGACAAACCCTGGTACTTGTTTGGTTTTTAAAAGAACCGAGGACTGAGATTCGAAGCGAACACAAGCAATGTACAGATTATGTATTATATATATTCAACTATTAATTCATTCTAACCTTTATTTAAGCGATGAAAGAAGAAAAAATATATGTTCTTTAACTTTTTTAATTTTTTTAAATATTAACAAATGGAAACAAATGTCTGCAACATAATCAAAATTACACATTATCTTTACTTTTTAATTTTCCTTTCTATTAAAATTTTAATTGTTGCAGTATTGCAAGTGGTAGTGCTTTTACAATAGTACATTATCTCAAAGCAGCTTTACAGTGTTCCACACCTGAACATTCAAAGAGCAAGCTAAAACAGTGGCATAGGAAAACTTCTACAATTGGACAAAACAAGAATTACAATAGGAGACTGATTATTGATACCTTCACATATATGTTGATCAGCCATCCCGAAAGCACTGATGCATCCCTGTGCCATTCAAGATGCCGATTTGGAACAGACTGAGATTGGAAGCTGTGGCAAAAGTGGAAAAATGTTATTTTACATGATTTTGTCACAACAAATTAAAATCTAAAATGTTCTGCTGTGGGGCATTTGAATAGACAGGCGCGTACACACACACACACACACACACACACACCTGGGAAACAGTCCTCAGGGGAAGTCGTCAATCAGATTTATGAGACTGTTCTGGGAAAGCGCCTTTGTCTCTCCTCTCTCAATTCATTTGTGTCATTCTTCTTGAAATTTTTATTCCAGCTGTGTGAGCTTCACTTCTGTTCAGCTTCCTTACTTCTGACATTGCATAGTGGCTCCTTTACTTTAACTGGCAGTCATAGCTTTAACTTTTGAAAATGCAGATTGTGGTTATGAAAATGATATTTTAATATTATGTATCTATTTGATCTTTTAAACTCTGAATTAGGAGTTGAATTCCTGAATTAGGAATTCTTAAATGTTGTGATTTATGTCTTATATACTTTCTAAAAAGCATCCCAATGGATTCATACAACAGATGTTTGGATTTTATATTATACATATTAACAGCACTCTATGGACATCGGAAAGTTTACGGTCAACATTGACATCCAGGTTGTTGTTACTTTGATGAACACATGAAACCATGTAAGATCATTCTCTGAGGGTTCATAGATAATTAATGGTTCTTGCTTGTTTCTTTCCAAATGCCCTGTGAGAAACAGATTCAGGGCCCAAAATGGTAACGCACTTCACAACGGTTTATAAAAATGTATGATATATTAAAACCATAACAACTATGTAAAATATAGTTACTGATTGGGGGTCTGATACATGGTCTTATATGTCTTCAGAAGCTTGGTTTAAGATTAAATAAATAAGCAGTCACATTCCCATTTGCTGCATTTACCAGATGCCCTGACCCATAATGACTTACAGAAGTGATTTATTTTCTTCTAACAAACATTCCCTCATGCTAGTACAGATGGCCTGGAACCCAAGAAAACCAACAACTAACCAAACAACCCCGCAAAGAGTCAGTGTAGGTAACAGCGTACATGATAAATAACAGAAAACAAACAACAAGAGGAGAATATGCTAATGTGTTGTTTTTTTAATGCCCAATCAAATACCGATCTGTGTTAGATCACAGATAAAGACATTATTTGACTTTGTTGACTAATTGACATCATTTTGAAGACATTGAAAAGCTGTGATTCTTCTATTCCTTGTGTTCTGAGTCATGCTGGGTGCAGAGAGCATGTGATACAGTGGGGATTTGATTTGTGAATGCATGGAAGAGGGAGCTGTTCCAATTCTTACTCTCATGAGCAATGATCGGCATTTTAAATCGAATGTATACAGCCACAGGGAGCCAGTAAAGGGTACACTGTGAAGTGACAGAGAAAAATGTAGGTAAGCTGAAGACCAGATGCACTCCACATTCTGCATTGGAAAGGATTTGCAGGAACTTGAGGGAAGACCTGCCAAACGAGAGTTGCAGTATTTCAGGCTGGATATGTCAAGAGATGGGACAAGCATGTGGAGTAGCCTTAGTGAAAATATTGTAAAATATCAACCTATATGGCAAAGTTTCCATACGACATTATTCCCATGTGTATTTGTTTGTATATTGCTTGAAAGGTGTATGAAAGTTGATACATTTCCATTTTAAGCAGAACGTCCTTGGGCAACAGAATGCCAATCCACAATTACAAAGGCAATCCACAAAGGCACTATTAAACGGACATGCAAACTCCACCCTAAAGGAACCCTACAATCAAACATCCAAATTAGCTGTAAAATGTCACAAAAACCAAAAAGTATCCTTTTAGACCCAACATAACAAGTGTAAGTACAGAAGGGTTTGAATCATATTTTTAAATGTTATTTAGAGAATTCAATTTACCTTGAATCCATGTTTTTAAACTGCGAAAGGAAACCAGAGAACCTGGAGGAAGCCCACAAGCACACAGGAAGAACATGAAAATATTCAGATTGGGATTTGAACCTGGATTCCCAGCTCCGAGAGGCCACTTTTCCTCACAAAGATAATTATATTTACACAAATTTATTGTAAAGTTTACACTAACAGGCAACCCTAGTAGAGGATAAAGCGGTTCTAATCCCAATTTGGGTGGAGTTTCCATATTCTCCTCATGTAGTGTGGGTTTCCGCCATGTTCTCCGGTTTCCTCCCACAGTCCAAAAACATGGATCAAGTCAATTGAATTCTCTAAATTGCCCCATATAGAGTGTGTTTGTGTGAGTGAGTGTGTGCCCAGCGATAGATTGGCGCCCTGTCCTGCCCAGCGCCCGAAACATTCTCCCCTGGATGGGTATGGGGCATGGGGAGGGGGGTTCCCATGCGTGTTTATAATGGATGGATGAACACTTATAGATATGGAAAATGCCGCAAATCCAAATGCTAAACACTTATTACATAATTAACATAAATCAAATTATAATGGATTTAGTCATACACGTCAATGCTCTCTGGCTGTTAGAACCACATTTATAATTGCTAACCTGTTTAACATCATAACAAACGTAAATACTACTTATTGTGAATGAAATATCCACAACAGGCCAATATAATATACTTTCCTTGAGTTTCTTTACATGTAGAAATAAATCAGCTGCAGACTTTTGACCAAATGCACTCTGCACGATTTTTAAAAGAGATGATTCGTATGAAAAGGCGGGACGGAGGTTCGATACTTCTCGGTCCCTCAGTCAGTGTTTGCGCGTGTAAGGACGCGCACGAGCGTGTGACGTCATCAGTAGCCAGCGTTGGGCTCCCTGCGCGCGGCG
The DNA here is from genome assembly GCA_019802435.1 of Corydoras maculifer. NCBI lineage: Eukaryota > Metazoa > Chordata > Actinopteri > Siluriformes > Callichthyidae > Corydoras > Corydoras maculifer. The sequence goes on along the minus strand of JAFMOD010000064.1, from coordinate 3,344,589 downwards.
CGTCTATGGCAGTATCGATCAGAGCGCCTGTGAGACGCAGAAGCGCGACTCGGCACATGGTAGGACTGTTTTATTTAATTAAGTTCTGGATCGTTAATAGGAATCAGGGATGAGTTAATGGCCGTTTGTGGACTTTTATCTGACGACATGCTTTAAATAGCTAGAGCAGCGGGCTCAGCTGATCGGCAACAGAGTTTAGTGGAAGAGAAGTGTGGTGTGGTGCAGCAGAACCTCAGGTGGACTGGTGTATATTCTCAGACCTATCGTTAGACTTTTAAATAATAAATTCAACTTTAACGTGATTTCGCTCTTTGATATTTCCAACCGATTTAAGAATTTTGGATGATCTTTATTGACGATTTAATTAATCAATTTTGAGATTTTAATAGTTTCAATATAAAAATAAACGATGTTTCTGAGCAGCGAAACACTAAATACTACTACTACTACTACTACTACTACTACTAATAATAATAATAATAATAATTTAATTATACTATATAAATATATTATCATTATTACATAACGCTTGCTAATATGATTATAATTATTACTACATATTTGTCTTTATCATTCTCCCTATTATCAATTCTTTATATTGAAATATAGGAATTAATAATAGTAGCATATAAAGATGAATTCTTCATTCATAGAAAATGTATTATATTATTTCCATAAACGACTTAGATCTGAGTGGGATATTAACCCGAATGACAACAATATTTAAATATGCAAAGAAAAATAACAATAACAATAATAACAACAACAACAATAATAATAATAATAATAATAATAATAATAATTATTATTATTATTATTATTATTATTATTATTATTATTATTATTATTATTATTATTGTCATATTTATCATCTTTATGACGAAGCCTATAATTACTAGTTATTATTAAGCACTATTCAACCTATTATATAAACCGCCGTACAGTTTAATAAATTTAAAAAAAAAAAAGCATTTCTGTCTACAGCAGGCTTTAAAATTCTTACTTTCATCATATTTCAACATAACAAGAAACTTATTTCTGCCTTTTTTTACTTTCATTAATTTATAGTTGATTTAAAATGTGGCTCATATCAGAAGAATAATGAGATTACGTCATGAGCCGCATCGCTGCCAAACAGTCCGAGCAGCTTTTCGTTTCTTGCAAAAACATGTGAAATGTCAGATTTGTTTTCCTTTGAAAGCTAATTATTAAAGTTTTAATGGCTCCGTTATGCATTTGAAAAGTCGTGTCATTAAGACGCCGATAGCTCGGAGCTTATTAAACGCGTCGGATTAACGATGTTTGGTTTGGCTCGGCTCTGGGAGGGGTGTTTATACAATCTGATGAATCGTAATGATGATGTGAATTAGAACGCCGATGTGAATTAAACGCGGAGGGGAGCGATCGGTGACCTGCAGACCCGGGGAGGTAGCCAGCTGCACGAGCGTGATGTTCTTATTAAAAGCGCAATTTCCGTTGGCGGTCCTCAGCCTCACTTACACAGCACCACACATGTCGAGTCACCTGATAAATCCGACTGTTTGTGATTATAGAGTCATAAAGTGGACTTTTTCATTAAATGATCATTAGGATGACGGAGCCGGGTTGCACTTCTCCACATCCCAACGCTAAAAACAGACATGTCCAATATTACCCTGAGTGTCAGTGGACATGCTTGGGACGGATTTAATTGATTACGCTCTATTAGCCAAAAAAGCGTTTGTGGTCACGTTCTAATGATGTTTTTTTGAAATATGGCCACTGTAACCTCTTTGGAGTGTTGTTAACGTTTAAGATTGTCACTAGCACATGGGCCTTTATGCTTCAACGAGGTGGAACTGATGTACAGCTCTGACAGCTCGGCCTGATTTGACTGTGAAAATGTTGTGCTTGGCATTTAGAAAGGAAGCTCGTATGCATCTGTTTTTTAGTTTTTCAACACTGACATTACATTGAAACCTCCCTAAGTAATTTCAATGCCAGAGCGCCTAATCTAGCGTGGGAGAGAGTGTGATCCTCTCACCCCTTTTCTCTTTGCCATATGGTTTTTCCTTCAAATGGGAATCAGGCATGTGCTGTCTGTATTGTTCAATGCGAGGACTGTATAACCTATAACCAACGGACAGTATACGCCGGACCATGCTTAATATATTTGCACACGCCAGATGAGGGTTAAGGGTCTTGCTGAATTAGGACTTGCGAGTCAGGCTGAGCATCTATTTGCAGGTTAAAGATTTACGAGCCCCATGTCCTGACAGGCCTATTAAGAACTTTGCTTTCTTGCAGCACATCAGGATCCTTCACACGGTCTAATAGACATGAAAAATGTTGAATGAGCCCAATTACACTGTTCAGTTTACACAATAGCAAGAATTACTCACAGCGAGTATCAAAAGAATACAGTATTAGTATTGCAGTGGTTGGTGTTTTCAAAGCAGTTTATGGGAGCAAGGAATTTTTTCGTCTAAACAGAAACATTTGGCTAAAAATACATGTTAGGGTGGTTTATTTTTTAAAGGGCTGTTGGGTCACTAGCATGTGTTCTTCTTTAAAATTAGATCAACACACCTGATTACAGCACCTGTCACCATTAAAATCTATTTGTTAGGCTTATCTTTATTAACTAGTCTATTTATATGTGTTTTGGGTTTTACATACAGTATATTTTTAGGCATAGATTGTAATGTGTATGAGCACTTAAATGCATTCTAATTATCTCATCTTATTATTTCCACTAAAACCTATACCAGAGTCGTGGGAGGGGTTCCCCATGCCCATCCAGAGGAAAATGTTCTAAGAGTTGGGCAGATGCACCGAGGACAGAACGCTGAGCACACTCACATTATAAAGTGTCGTTTTTAGATATTGGCAAATTAGAGAAGCCAATTTATCTTGAATCCATGTTTTTGGACTGTGTGAGGAAACTGGAGAACCCAGAAGAAACCCAAGAAATATGGGGAGAACTTGGAGACTCTACCCAGATCAGGATTGAAACCTGGATCCCCAGTGCTAGCGAGGCGAACATGGTAAACCCCAAGTTACAATGCTAACGCATACTAATTATAAATAAGTCTATTGTGTGTTCCAGCACCTGCGTCCAACATTACATATCATCATTTGTTCTTGGAAACTGGAAAGTTATAAGCACATAGATACGAACATACAATAATATTGTCCTAACTTACTTGAAATCCTCAAACTGTGGGCTCATTGCCTGCCCCAGGTGTACCCTAAATAATCCACTCCATAGTACAGTTGAACATTTAGCTGTGCATGATTGTTTTGCAATGTTTCATTTAAGTCTGGCTCAAACAGCCAGTTAGTTTAATTGTTTTGCAGACGTCTTTTTTTAGAGAAAACATGAACCACAGAGAGATTTATTATTAACAAAGACCAAATGAGTGTTTTCCCAATTCATCATGAGCTTTTGAACTGCCCACTATGTTGTAATTTCCCCTGCTCTTGCACCGTGCTGGGAACTGGAAGCTCTGCACATGGCTGAAAGCCGGCCATGACGAGCTATGTTAAAACGGGACAGCGGGGCCAAATCTCAGCCAGACTCCCATTTAGAATAGGAAGACCAGCACGGAGTATACAGGAACTGACAGGTATTTCAGGCCTCATGAGACTAAACTGCTCGCTTTAGCCAAACTGTGTGCAAAATCTATTTCAGAACGATTAGACAGAAAATAGACTTGACTCGTGTGGAACCACAATCTCGTAAATGAGTAAAAAAGCATATGTAGTCCTTAATGGGGCTCGTTAGTGGTCTACAACTATATAGCTACCAATAACTATTCTATAAAGTGGTCTTTTAACTGGTGAAGTTACGCCCATAAGCCTCTGGCAAAACTTTTACGGCTCTTCTAGCCTACTATAGGACAGAATAAAAGAAAATCTACTGGTTGATATGGGATCATTAAAGGAACTATAAGTTCTCTTATGTTCGGCCTATGAACCTGACTTCCATGTGAACCAACGAGACACAAAGCTTCACTCTATAAAGCCACATAAATGAGACCATTGTTAAATTTTAAGTCCAAATTCATCCCTGTTGAAGACCATTAATGAAAATGACAAGACATAATCTCATAAAGTGGATGACAAATAGTTTTTAACACAAAGCATGTTTAAAGTATTAATATATTGTGTATATATTATCGCTATATAAACTACTTATCCGTCTTGTCAGATTGACATTAGAATCCTTTTGTTTTGGCCCTCAGATTTGATCACCTGTAACAACAAGCACATAGACAATGCCATATATCATTCAGCCTCGGGTTACTTTTGAACTTAAATTCACACTGATGAAATCAATTTGTCAATGTAGACAAAGACATTTGGCCAAATTAAATAAGATCACACAACAGGAAGAAAGGATTTACAGCATTTACCCACAAATACAACTGAAAAAAATCCCAAATAAAAATTACTAGCTCCTACTTCATAGCTTTGTAACAGAACTGGGTTTTAGCATAAGTAATAGATCTTAATGGAACCTATTAGAGGTGTACAACTATACAGCTTCCAATAAAATCTTTGAAGGAGTCTTTATATTGTTAAAGTTATGCCTATAAAGCCTCTAGCAGAACATTTTTTATGACTTAAATGTGCTTTCCAGCCAATATTCTTTTATTAGAACTTCATATTTTATGTTTAACGAATAAAGCAGCCAAGATTGAAATAAAATCATTATTCATCTAGAACTGAACAGATTAAAAATAACCAACAATAGAACTAAAGGCAGTTAACTACAGGCAGGCTATTCTAAGATTTTAAAGCATAGAAAAGGAGCAAGACTGAATCAGTTTGCGTTTATATATATATATATATATTGCAAAACATTTTAGAACTCATGATTTACATAAACAGTCTAGACACGAAAGATACTCATTCTGATTAATTCTTAAATAATTAAATAATGCATGATTTGTATCCTGGTGTTATTATTTGGAATAAGACGATTAATCATTTTTCCGACCTGTGGCAATTAAAAACATTAAAATTAATCACATCATAAGAGCGTGTTAATGTCATCATGACGACACTAATAAGTACATTAGATATTATAACGGTAGCTACAGCTTCGTTGAACAAAAATAAAGTTAAACTTGCTGCACACGTGTCTGTTACTTTGTACGTACAGGAACACCCAGAAATTTTTTTTTCAACTTTGATTTTCACAAAAGAATTAATATTTTGTGTCAATAAGAATGTTTTGTGGTAAAATTCAGAAAAAGCCCCGCATTGTCTTTTTTCGATACCAAAAAGATAATTCGTGTTTTATATGAAAATAATAACAATCATAAAAAACTGTGTATTGTTACTGTGATTTCTGGCACTTTGTTGTTAAAGATAATTAATTTCAAGTAATTGTAATAATCGTGATTATTTTTTTAGATGATAATCGCATCATCAAATCTGAAAATCATCAATTATTATTATTATCTAATTAGAAATTACACAAGAACATTTTAATAAGCAAATAAACTATCAAAGACAAATAAACGCTGTAGATATTCCCATGTTTACTTGTTAGGGATCCTAAACATTTTCTCTAAGACGTGGTTCGACTCTCTGGATGTTCGAAAATACACCGTCTCATCTTTAAAGCTCGGGTCTCGTGTTTAGCGTCTCTCGGCTCCGGATGGCGGTGTGAATTTATGGAAAGTGAAAGATAAATTGTTGAAAGCATATTCACACTTGTGCAATGAGCATTCGGGAGAAGCGAAGCCGGCCTTCGGGGAGGGCAACCAGAGTGCAGCCCGAAGGCGCCGCAGGAGCGTCAATCCATCGAGTAAACGAAGCCTAACGAGCCGCGTTTAATTAACCTGCAGCCTAATGACCCGAGAACAGGCGCAAGCCTGCAATCCCAGCCCCGCCGCTTCTGTCAAACCCTGAAGAGCCGGCGTGTTTGTAGGGTGACTAGATGTCCCGCTTTGTGCGGGACAGTCCCGCAATTTCGTTACTTTTCACGCGTCCCGCAAATTGAGTCGTTGTCCCGCATTGTTATTGAAAGTCAGACTGCAGTTTTGAAACGCGTGTTTTTTAATCTGCCATTGGACGGCTGTGTTGTCTGTTATCGGGGGAGAGGCGGGCTGTTCGAATGTCAACCAATCGGGAACGCGGACGCATGTCTGTTCTTTTTAATTGTACACAGTCGGGTGTTTTAATTTGGGAATCATTGTGAAATAATATAAAAGCTTAATGCTTACTATGTTTTTTAAGGTATATTTAAATAAGACATACAAGATACAAATTATATATACATATACTGTTTGGAGAAATACAGGAAAGTCATAAGTCATAAAGCACATTAAAGAACTGTCTGTTCTGTTTAACTATATATATAGTTTTTATTTAGTTTTTTTTTTTTTTAGACAACCTTGATGCATTGGTATCCCACATTGTCCCAAACAAACATGGTGTTTGTCCCACATCTGTTGAATTGGAATCTGGTCACCCTACGTGTTTGTTCTGCTCACATTCTGTCCGCACTTACCGAACTGCGGCTCAGTCGAACAGCGACACCGAGAACCGACAACCGAGGCGCTCAATTAACAGCCGCTGAGTGTGTGGCAGCTCCTCCGCGACGCGTTAATCTCAGCTCGCTCAGGGACCGTGTTGCCAGATTGCGATTATTCCATCCAAATCGTCTCATTTTGTGTTCGCTTGAGAATTGAGATGGGCGCCTGGGAACTCTTTATTTTCATCTTGGTTTAAAAGCTACAAGATACTTAAAGTACACTAAAGGTTCTTCAGGTTATCTCTGTGGAGGAACCTCTTTAAATGGGTTTGTCATCATCAGATTTTAGGTGTTTTGCCTCGACTTATTTTTAAATTTTGTGAAATCTTATCTTAAAAGTTCAGCAAAACGCTTGAAAAAGTTTTTCCACAGTTTCAAACTTAACAATCTTGTAGTTTAAAGTTCATGATGTATGGAAGCCAATTTCTGTACAAAGGGGGGAACATGCAAAAGTAGCTCAGAATTCTGACTTTTTACTTATAAAAAGTCTGAGATAAAAAGTCTGAGATAAAGGAATTCTGATTTTGTAAGTTAGTAAGACTTTTTAAAAATTAAAATTCAGAATTCTGATATTTTAGTGGCAGAAATAGACTTCTATAATGAATTAAAATCATTTCATATTTAAGATTTGTACCAGGTTTTTTTTGTACCAGGTTCACAACCTCAAATTTATTACTGAACTATGGTTTTGTAAATGATTTATATTTTATTTGAAGGGCTTAAATAACACATTCTTGTTGATTACAATAGATAAACACCATAAATCCACTTTAAATGTTCAGTAAAAATGATTTGGGATATTTAATGGTAATGACTAATAATCAGTCTTTAAACACTAACAAGTGACTCATTTTCAAATTAAATTAGCTGCAGGTGCAAAAGTATTACTATGCAATAAAGGGTCACATTTGTCTTATCTTTTACATATAATATACATATAAAAAATATATATATATATATATTTAATATAAATATATATGTATATATATATATATATATATATATATATATATATATATATATATATATTTTTTTTTTTTTTTATTTCATTTAGTGCACACCTATCATGTAGTTCTTCAGCATACTTGGTCAACAATTCATATAAAAATACATAACAGCAGATTTAATTAATGTGAATGTTCAACGAGTGATGATGGATATTATGCAACATGCTTATTAGAATAAAATTAATGAAACAAATATGAAGAACCTATAAATGGATTATTTTACAGATAAGCACTGTTTAATTCCATGTAAATGTAGTTTAAAAAGAAACCAGATGGTATATAAGAGAAGGGAGCACAATTGGGAATGCCAATATAATCCAATGACAGCAGAAAAAGCTAGTCATCCCCTTGATAAATTTCCTTTCCCACAAGAGCAAAGGCCACACTCAGATTTCAGTCTATCGTTTTCTCTTTCTCTCACTCTCGCTCCTACCAGGCCCGTTTACACAGGCCTGCTGACTTTGCTGTCAGTGTCACACGCTTGTTAGGACCTCATCCATTACTATCACTTAGGGATAGGCAAAGAACGATTTGGGCAGGTGAAAGTAAGAAGGTTAGAGGGAGCACTGACTAATAACACAAAAAAGCAATTTCAAGTCAGCAGAAAAGAGGTGCAAATGGTAAAATTAAAATAAATCTAAAGACCCTCTGTACAATATCAGGCTTGTAAATATCATAAACCAAAAAATAGTAACCAGGGCACTGAACCCTCTGAGAATATGTACCCAGACAGAGAATCCAGGCTGAGACTATCACAATAGCACGGTGAACAAGGTGACGTCGAAATAAATTCAATCAAATGCTTTTATTATTAAATCTCACAGATCAACTGCACTTTTTAAGAATAGAGAATTATTTATCTATTTTTACTACATTGATCAAATATTTAATTCAAGTTCACCAGAGTAGACTAGTAAAAATGTTTCAGCATATGTATAATAAATAAAATAATTTTTAAAAATCATACATAAAAAATGCTAAACACAGAGAAAAACCGAATCAGGTTATTATTTATGTACAAATAGTTGTTGTTAATGTTACATACTATTATTACCATGTGACTATGTGTTTTGTAAATGCAAAAAATATATTTATATTAAAAAACATAGGATGTGCCTGTGTGTGTGCACTAATAACTGTATGTATAAGTTTCATATGAAAATAAATTCTTACATAAATAAAAATAAGCTTTTTTGTACAGTGTTTAATTTGTCATGGCATAAAGTACTGTCACATACAAATCAATGGATATATAACTGATTAGAGAGGCGTATAAACTGCATAATTGCTAGGGTTTTAGATAATAGGATGAGGAATCTACATTGAGAGGTGACACACAGAGAAAACGTAAACCCATGATATCCTGTGAGGAAAAAAGTTTTATTACTGTGGATGTGTGTGTAGCAATTCTTTATGGTCGGTCTGTAATACGTGAGGTCGTGCTTTGGCAGGGTTGTCTGTCTTACTGTCTCTAAGCAGTATATCAGAACATTAGTGGAAAATTGGGCTCAGGGTTTGTTATGTCCGCGGGTGAGATTTCGCTGTCTCCTGGGTGTCAAGTTCTTGACATATAAATAAAATGTNCTGTGAGGAAAAAAGTTTTATTACTGTGGATGTGTGTGTAGCAATTCTTTATGGTCGGTCTGTAATACGTGAGGTCGTGCTTTGGCAGGGTTGTCTGTCTTACTGTCTCTAAGCAGTATATCAGAACATTAGTGGAAAATTGGGCTCAGGGTTTGTTATGTCCGCGGGTGAGATTTCGCTGTCTCCTGGGTGTCAAGTTCTTGACATATAAATAAAATGTCTAGATCTCAGAGTTAAGTGGGAGACAGAGGCATATTCACATGTGGTTGCCAAGTGGTTGGTTATATTCTGTTTAAGGAAGTGTTTTAGTACTGGATGGATTTCTCACATTCAATTAGTCAATCTGCCACACATCATCTTTTTCATTTCACAATTCTTACATTTTACTCCAAAACATTGTGTTATTTTGAAAATTAAACTAGCATAGTATTAGTATTTTCATTTTACATTTACATTTGATCATCCAAAACGACTCATAAGTGAGAGAACAACACAAGTCAGTATAAACCAGTTAACACTTATCAACCTGATCATTATCCAATCTGGCTTCCAATTGTAAATTCACCCATCATATGTGCCATTAAAAAAGAATATATATATATATATAGTTCTTCTGGAAGATCGTGCAATGAATTTATTTAGTGGTTTAGACTAATTGTTTTGTAGTAACCACTTAAAAGGCAAAATACGGTAATTAAAATATTTCTAAGATTGATTATTGACAGGATGAATGAATTGTGATATATTGTGATATATTTGAATAGTTTGATCTCAAAATGCCAAGATCTTGCTCACTGGCCCCTCAAGCCTTCCCACACATTGGGCAGGTTTGGATTAGCAATGGGAGAGTGACTATAAATTTGACGAATGGCACTCGTGTTGAGATCGCTGGCCAGCTGTTCTCTGTACGTTTTGTTAGTCTTTATATAAACTGCCTCCATACCGCAGTTGTGGTCGGTGCTTTTCAGTGTTCATCCCTGACGAGCTGAACACAATTTAAAACTCCGAAACACAATTTAAAACTCAGAAACACGCTGTAACCTGTAATTCAACAGAGGCACATGGGAGTTTTCCACAGAAAGATAGCCCCCAGATTGGCAAAAGTGTTTCTTTAATAGCTAACTTCCACTCTGGGGCACGAATGGGAATGTTTTCAATTGGGGTGCAGGTCATGCAGACAGGGAAAATGCATATGCCTTTTCCGTGTGTCAAATAAATCCTTTCTGCATATGGTCTGACCTTTTGATGAATAAATCACTCATTTTCCTTTTTGCCCTCTTACAGGCCTGATGACATCATGGTCCAGTATTACTCCCCTTCCTCCCTAGCCCTGTCTTTTCTACTTTCCCTTTTTTTCAGTTTCTTCCCCAAATCTTTTCTTTCACCACCTCTTACTCAAGCCTCTCTTCGTTGGAGCTCACCCCATGACCCCTGTTACTACCTGGATGGACAACCACGCCACTGCCTGTCTGATTTCATCAATGCTGCTTATGGTGTGCCAGTATGGGCTGAAGACTTGTTACAAGGAACAGAACGGAACATAAGCGCCCTCACTGACCTTCATAATCCCCATAACCTCACCTGCTGGACAGCCTTGGCTGGCTCTGTCACTGGGGACTGGACCTTTACAGTTCCCCTCGGCCGTCGCTTTGAGGTCACGTACATCAGCCTACAGTTTTGCAAAAATGTAGAACCCATTGAACCCTTCTCAATCTCCATTTTGAAATCAATGGATCATGGACGGAGCTGGCGCCCCCTGCAGTTCTACTCCAGTGACTGCATTGGAAAATTTGGTCTTCCCGCACAGTCTGTTGCTCTGAGCAAACACCAGGAAACTGAATCTCTATGCTCAGACCCAAGGCCCTTCCAAAAGCATAGGGGTGGTGTTGTGTTGGCATTTTCTACCCTAGATGGTCGTCCGTCGTCTGTTGATTTTGAATACAGTCCTGGTCTCCAGGACTGGGTGACTGCCACGGACATCAGGATAGTGTTCCATCAGTCACAGGCTAAAATAGTCAAGCAGGAAAAGAAAGCGGAGGAAAAAGGTGGCACCCTAAAATGGACAGCAGAGTCGAACATTGTTCAGCATGAGCATCAAAAACGGATTAAAAGTTCAGACCAAGGACAAAGGAAAGGGGAATCGAGGAGAAATCGCAATAAGAGCACTTCCCAAGAAAGCGGCCACAACGTCACTCGCAAACAGATGGAAACTCAAGATAGTAGAGGCAAAGGACGAGGCCATGAAAAAGAGGCATCCCTTTGGAAGCCATGTCAGAATGGCTTGTGTGATTGGACAGGGAGTCAGTCCCGAGGTTCCAAAAGACGGGAGTTGAGGAAGAGAAGGAACAATGCAGGAGGTGAAAGGACTCACTCCCGATCAAGGAATAAGGCTGTCCAACACCTTTCTCCATCCACACTCTCAGCTCTGCCCACATTCCCTTTTGCTCTTTCTGATATTCAGGTGGGCGGCAGGTGCAAATGTAATGGCCACGCCTCCCACTGTCGCCGGGACAACCATGGTCAGGCAGTGTGTCAGTGTGAGCATCATACAGCTGGACCTGACTGTGACGTGTGTGAGTCATTCTACTATGATCGCCCCTGGCAACGGGCAACACCCACTCAGCCACACCCGTGCGTCCGTGAGTTATGACTGTTGTGTGTGTATATGTGTGGGTATGTGTTTTAATTATGTAATTAAAATGAATAAATCATGCTTTCATTGAGATGAAATGGAACTGTATATAGATGTGTGTTTAATGCTGTGTTATTCTTTCTGTTTGTAAGTTATTCTTCCTGTACAAAGACTCTTATTTTGGCTGTTTATTAAAAACATTATTGTTTTATTAATTGTATCTTTTTCCCCCCATCTCTTTTTCTTTAACTCACTATCTATTACTCTATCTCTCTCAGCGTGTGAGTGCAATGGTCACTCCACTAAGTGCAAGTTCAGCATGGCAGTGTTTCAGCAGTCGGGCCGGGTCAGTGGAGGAGTGTGCCTGAAGTGCAGGCACCATACAGTGGGGCACCACTGTCAGTTCTGTCAGAATGGGTACACGCGTGACCACAGCAAACCCCTCAACCATCGCAAAGCTTGCCAACGTTAGTGTGTGTGTGTGTGTGTGTGTAAAAGATGGGTGAGAGTTTGTGTCTATGTTATGGCTACGCTATGACTGCTGGAATGTGCTCTGACATTTGCCCTTTGCTCTCATGTTCTTTTACTTATGGATGCTTTCAATCCTAAAATAACTTGAGTTCACTCTGTGTGTGGCCTTTGTGTGAAGCACATGTTTGTGTCATGCGCTGGTAATTTAAATTTAATACTTAGAATTTACAAGTCTCAAAAATAATACATATATATTTCACATTTATTTCAGATTAGCAAATAAGTAAATATTTAAGTTTAAAATCCTAAAAAGTGAAATGCACAAATCAAATTACACTTTATAAACAAAAATTTGTTCAGTTGACCATCACAATTGTTTAGTCTTGCTGGATTCCAAATGGAATTTTTGGCATATTGGTTCCTATTTAATTGAAGTTTATATATATTTTAATTTAAATATATAGCTCTTAATGCAGCTTCACAACCTTTGGGGGAGCAATTGAGGTTAGGTCTCTTGCCCAAGGGCACTTCAGCAATAGCAATTGGTGGGACCGGGAATCGGACCGGGAACCTTCAGCTCACAACTTAATGTACAAAACAGATTATGTAAAGTGCAGACGTGACAACTGACTGTGCAACATTAAACTAGAACAATACAATAAATACAACAGACAGACAATTTAACGAATAAAAAAAGACTACACTCTCGCTGATCCAATATATGTCAGGGTCTATCTATTAGATCCAACGTTGTGGTGTCATCAAAAGTTAAGCTGCTTCGATCTTCAGTGAAGAATAAAGTCAAAGTATTTAGCCATTGTAACAGTATATAGACAAAATAGACCCAATAGAAGTAAAGCACTTAGGTGGGATCAGCAGGTCTGTGTTGCGTTCAACATTCCAGTTCTGAAGGTGTTCATTGGGGCTGAGTTCATGGCTCTGTGCAGCCCAGTGGAGTTGCTTTATAACAAACCTGTCAAAGTATGTTTTTAAGAACTCCACCTTGTGCATAGTGGCGAAGTCAGACTGGATGAACTCCAAACAGTCACCACAAAGTTGGACTCTTATTTGTTTAAACTGTCTTAGTAATTAAGTGAATTGGGCGCATATGTTTGAACAGACTTGTATTTTTCTATATAATTGAGTCGTTAAACTTTGCAAAGTTGAGAGAAGTTCAAATATAAACACAATATGAAATAAAATAGCTGCTTGATTAAGTCTCCTGTTACTGCCTCCTCCAACCACTTGTTCCTGTGCCTTTAAGTGTGTTTACTTTACACTCCTTTCTTTTCATAATTTCCACTATTTTCATTTGACTTGTTTTTCCCTCACACTCTACCATTTAGGAGATAGAAATGCAAAGGGACTCGTTTTGCTAATTGGAGGTCACATTGAATTTCACCTTGCATACCACAGACCCACATATGCAATTAATCACACACACATTGCATGTGAATGTGTGTTCAGGTGCTGTAATTACTTTCCTGTGTCTCTCTGATCTCACCTCCCTCTCTTTTTCCTGTTCCCCAGCATGTCAGTGCCATCCGCTGGGTGCAGTGGGTCGCTGGTGTAATCAGTCCACAGGCCAGTGTCTGTGCAAGGAGGGAGTAACGGGACAAAGGTGTAATCGCTGTTTAGCAGGATATAAACACGGCCACTCGCCCCTGCGGCCGTGCATCCGTGAGTATCACTTGGTAGTCATAAATATCCTGCATTTACTGTGACACCTATTACTGACACAGGGTACATCAGGGCTCCATCACTGAATCAGAGGTGTAAACAGGGTAAAAACATAGTAGCACATAGAAAAAGGAAATCAGGACATGACATGGCATGCCTTTAATAAATGAACAGTGAGTGATGGTAATAGTTTACAGATTTATGAAGGAATAAGGTGATTTCTTTTCGAGTGCACACCATCGATTGTATTTGATTTTACTTTGATTTTACTTTACTTTTACCTCTAGGCTTAATTTGTTAATTAAAGTTGTTGAGTTAATACACTTTAATAATTAAATAAATGCTGCTCTTTTTAAAACAGAATCTGATAACGTTAACCATTTCTTGTTCACAAATGAATCCCAAAGAAACTGGAATAAAACATTAATATACTTAAAGAATAAACTTTATCAAGACTTAAAATGTCTACATTATTAAATCATCCTTTAAGATTATCAAGAATTAGAAGAAAATGGGGCGGCACGGTGGCTTAGTGGTTTAGCACGTTCGCCTCTCAGTGCTAGGGATTCCTGGTTCAAATCCCCATCTGGGTGGAGTTTCCATGTTCTTTCCGTGTCCGCGTGGGTTTCCTCCGGGTTCTCCGGTTTCTTCCCACAGTCCAAAAACATGGATCAAGTCCACACACAATGGAGTGTGTGCCCAGTGATGGATTGGCGCCCTGTCCTGGGTGTATCTGCCCAGCGCCCGAGGCGTTCTCCCCTGGATGGACATGGAGAGTCACCCCGCGACCTTAATACAGGATAAAGCGGAAGATAATGAATGAATGTATGAATAGAAGAAAAAGTGATATATTTTGTCTACAGTACTTACATACACTCAACATTTAACCCATCCATGCTGTTAAAAACACATGTATACACACACTGAGTGAAGTGAGCACACATGCCTGGAATGTTTGACAGCCCTGTACATGCCACCTGGGGAGCAATTGGGGTTAGGTGCCTTGTCCAAGGGCACTTCAGCCAGAGTACTTAGCGGGACCGGGAATCAAATCGGGGCACAAGGCCGGTTTCTTAACCACAAGCCCATGATTGCCCTTTTAAAACTAAGCTTCATGTTAAATACTGTATTTACTGAGCACATTGTTTGGAACAGCTGTGCTGCTGAAGGAGAACAGTACAGCAATCAGAACATACAAGTGTCTGATCCACTCGTACCATCATCCACCACCCTAATAATACCTGCTCTGTGGGGCCTGATCATCAGAGAACAGAGTAAAGGGGACGGACAAAGTATGTAGAGATACAGATGAACTACAGAATGTAATTTTAGAACTACAAAGTGCATCTATAGTATACAGTATACAGTGTAGAACTGAGGAGGTGGACCTAATAAAATGGCTGATGAGTGTCTATATAGTGAATGAAAGGAATCACTGAGTACAATGTTAAGCTATGAGCATTTTAAATATTCTGAATCTGATTTTCCTGACTTCACCGATGCACCACACAGAAGCCCAGCAACAGTTAAGTTATCACATATTGGAAGCAGTCATTGTTGTTTCCAGCCTCCTTTTAAGGTTTCATTGGCGTCATATGCTGACATTGACTGCTCTTGGCCTAATTAGGATAAATAGTTTAATCCAGACCTTCGCCACCACATCTAGGTCCTCAGCTTGGCTTGTCATTGAGAGATATATGAGAAACCCGAGCAATTTCCCTCTTGTTCCAGTGAATAATTGTGACTCAAGCCAAGTCTCTGAACTTCTGATGGATTTTGGCCATATAACAAAGTTCCTTTCCATCTGCTAATCAGTCGCTATTAGATTAACAAATGCTGTATTCTTTTGGAGGCTGGCTACTTGTGGCACAGGGTGATAATGTTCATGCACTGCGCTGATTTAATCTTATCCAAAGCTGAGCTGGGAGCGGGCGACACTTTAAATCTCTGCTTAGGTGACACATACATGAGGCACCTGTTGCAGAACTCAGGCCAGCATCCAGAGTCTCTCCTGAATTGGCAGGGACATAATTCTTCACGAGTAAGGGCTCAGTGAAAGACAAGCTTGTTTGTTGTTTTACCAGGCATGGCCTGACTCAGATATTTATAACCAGAGATCTTCTCCCATAATCACTGAACACAGAGGTGGGGCAAAAAAACAAACTCAGCACCCAGGAATTATTAGCTGGTTTATGCCGAACAGGAAGCGCAATGCTGTTTAGCACTGACATTTGATCTGAACTGTATTATTAGCTCAGTTGAATCTGTGGGGGTCTTCATTTTGCATAAAAGCGAAGATCCATCTATAAGTGTGGGGAATATTTATGACCCAGGGACATAAATCAAAGTGTAAAAGCTATTTTTACAGGCTGTAAAGCACTAGTGTGCCTCTGGTGTATAGGGTCATGGCTAAATGAAACGTTTCCCTGCACATCTGTAAACATCTGTGTGTGAAGGAGCTCGCGTGTACCTACTTTTACACTTTAGGTGTGGATCTCATGGGCACATGATGGACTGCAACTAAAGTGGGTTGGGTATTAGGAAGATAAGGTGTCACTGTCCCAGTTGTGTCAGAGCTATGGGCAAAAGCTCAAGCCCTAGGGCTAATTTAGCTTTACGCCAGACCTCCAGAAATTTCACTTCCTAATTGTGAACAGGGAATCATGACTGTGAAGGAGAGATAATCCCTGCATACGAATAAAATAACATTGTCTGCTTTATATAAATAATCCATATTTTCTTTGAAATTTCATATAATTATCAATGGCACACATTTTTCATGAGCAGAGAATATGGGATGCGTACACAACATAATTCCACCCTGGCATCAGTGCAAAGACAGATACACACACGATCAGTATGCACTAATGAGCCACCACTGGGATTAGTGTGCTCACCCACACTGCCGAGGTGTGAAAAAGCTGAAAGTCTAAATCAAAGACACATGAATAAACTTGTCAGTGCTTGCTATAATGAGTGTCTGTCTCTCATCAGGCATCCCGGACGCTGCTCCACCAACCCCAGTGTACCAGCCCCAATATAGCATCGGTGAGCTCATTATGTTCTTATTGGAAGTCTTATCAAACTTAATTTCACTTAAGGATCCAATTGATTTAGTGTCAAATTTTTGTTTAAGTCAATATTTCCTGTTAGTCACCACCATCTGACTGTAAACTGAGATTTATTATCTCATTTCATCTAATCTCTACTAGTGCTGCGGGAGAGTTCTCCATACCCAAACAAGGGAGAACGTTTCAGGCGCTGGGCAGATAATAGACAATTTAGATAGGGTCAGTTTAGAGCACTCAGTTCACAATCAAACCGTGTTTTTGCACTGTGTGAGACTACATATATAACATTTTAACATGTCTTCACACTTAGACCTTCTGTAATCCACCTGTCAATAACTATTTTATGGCTGAAAAAAAGTAGAAGTAATGCCTTAACTGAAGAAACAAACCTTGGTTGCACAAGTCTGCACTGTAAAGCTACAGCGGTGACCAATCACCAACAAAAAAAATCACCAACAATAATTATAAACTATCAATAACTATAGCTCTAAACCCCAAAGTAAACAAGAAATAATTAGAAGATGAAGCTTCTAGATTGAATAATTGAATAATCCTTGGTTTATTGTCTCCTTTATAAATTGTGCTTGGTGAAAATATTTTAAATGATATTTAAAACATAAAGCATGGTTGAAAAGTACATTCACTTAAAATTCCTTCTTTCTCCATCATTTCTCTCTCAGCGGAGGAATGCCTTTCTTACTGCCAGCCTTCCCAAGTCAAGGTCACAATGAATCTAGAGACCTTCTGCCTTAAAGACTATGGTAAGTCAGCAAATATTTAACAAATAATTTGATTACATTAATGGCATTATCTGTATATCAAATCTTTAGCAACACCATCTGTATTTCATTGACGGTAATCACTGACAAAAATTTGAATGAATAACGAATGGAACACTTGTATAAATATGTTCATAAATGAAGCCAAAGTTCAGTTTTTGGTTTTAAGCATTAAACATTTCAAGCTGTAAGTTGTAACAAGTTAAAGACCAAACTGAAGTTGGACATTTGCACTGAATTGTATGAACCCTGGAAAAAAAAACAGAGCTCCATTGTTTAGCAACAAGCTACAGGGTAGTTACTGAAAAACGCTTTCCAAGAACAAATAACGGCAGAACATTCTGACTATAATCATCCTCTCTCCACAATAAACAAAATAATAACAGACATTTGAAGAGAATTTGGTAAGATCACAAGATACTCTCCAAAGCAATCTCAATTCATGCTGAATCATTATGGATCAAGTGATGAAACCAGCAATAGGAAAGTGATGCGAGCGTTTACCTTCCTCAGCTTTAGGATTGGACAGACATGGGGCACTGAAGGGGTATTTTGAAAACTTTTAAAAATCACAGAACATACTTTACCTTCTACTCTTTGACTTAATTCTCTACTAGGGACTAGGGCCGCAGCAGGTTTAACATGCCCATTCAGGGGAGGACATTTTGGAAGCTGGACAGGGCACAAAACCATCGCAGGGAATTATATAAGGAATTCAGTGCAGCCAATTAACCTTAAATTCATGTTTTTGGACTGTGTGAGCAAACTGGAGAACCAGATCAGGGTTTGAACCTGGATCCCCAAAACATGATTTGGGACTTACTTTTATCATTTTATGTTTTGATGTGGTATTTGCTCTTAATTTAAGTAAATCTGTTTTATATTCTATTCTGGTAATTAAAGTTTTCTGTCTTCTGTCAGTTTTAAAGGTTCAGGTTAGGGCCAAAGAGCGCTCAGGTCCATGGTGGCAGTTCTCTGTATGGGTGCAGTCGGTCTTCCGGGTCGGATCTTCACAAGTTAAAAGAGGGCTCCGGTCCCTGTGGGTCCCTGACCGTGACCTGAGCTGTGGTTGCCCTTCCCTCCATATTGGGAGGATTTTCCTTTTGATTGGAGCAGAAAAAAACAAGGACAGCTGGGTCCCAGAAGAGAGGCGACTGGTTGCAGATCGCTCCACCTTGGCCTTACAATGGCGTGAACACTGGAATACCAAACTGAGAGGATTTCGGGGCCAGGACAGTAAAGGAAAGTGTTCTTCAAACACCACCTCTACTACACAGACACACCCTCAGTTACACACTCATCAAGGGCAAATCTCACTGCACCAACACGAAAGGCTACAGCGTGAGATGCTCCCCTTATTAATATCTGAAGAAACTGCGCACACCCCCTCACACAGCAATACATCCAGGGGCAGCAAAGACTTACGAAGTGCACAAAGACACACTGAACACTATGTAGATTCTAAAAATACTGTACAGGAGACACAACATTCTTCATCAGATACACTTTTAAAAACAAGTCCGACAGCTGAGCATCAGGAGCTTCACTCAACATTTTTGCCAACGTGGTTGTCGGTGACTGAAGTCACAGGGCAAGAAGAACATTCAATACAAATACAAAAGGTAAACTGATGAAGAAACTGTATGTTTGCAGAGCCCAACATAATCAAATGTCTCCTCATGTAGAAGAAAATGAAAAACAAAGCATCAGAGATGAGCCTTCACATTTATTAGAGGGGGGTGGGAGACCAGAGTGGACCTACATTTCAAAAAAGTAGACCTGCAAGGGTTCAGGATCATTTACAACAGGGGTTCTCAACTGGTTTCAGCACAGGACCCCTATTTTCTTGTGGTCATCGTGACCCATTAACAGAATACAAACCAAACAAATTGATTTTAAATAATTTGCGTTCAAAAACACTTTTAAACACACATATGCATGCAAAGTGAATTTAAGAGCAACTCTTTTAACTTTTAAGAAACAGATGTTTTAAGACGCCCGGAGCACTTCTTCATGTTTGGAGCAAGATGCTGTCTATGATACCTTCAGCTCATGAAGACGTCTTGAAATAAAAATTCCACCAGCTTGTGTTTACATGCGGGATGCTCTGTTTCTAAATGTCGCATTAGTTTGGCTGGTTTCATGCTCTCATACGCCAGCACTCAATTACAAACAACACACTGGAGTTTCTGTCCGTGTTTCACATCAATCAAAAATCCACATTTTAAAAACTCCAGGTTATATTTGTGTTTCGCCATCTTGCCTCCGAGAATCTTCAATTAAATTAAAAAAAAAAAGTGTAACCAGCAAACAGATGGCGGTTACCATGGCAATGAAAATGCTATGCGCGTCAGACATGTGCCTCTCTCTGTGTCTTATTTTTTCCAAGATAAAAGACAGGCACAAAATGACCATTAATTATTTTTCATTTTTTTTAAATGTACAAATTTGATTATGTTTTTTACAAGCTGGCCATGACCCAGTTTTGAGTCGTAACCCAACAGTTATGAATGGCTGATTTAGAGCACTCAGTCTACTTAGTGGTATGGTTTTAAATGTATGAGGAGTCCAAAGAACCTGACAAAACATGCCACCCTTCACACAGACAGTAACCAGAGACAGGGGTTAAACTCAAGTCAATAAAGCTATAGGGCACTTGCACTGTCTGTCGAGCCTTTGTGCCACCAAACACATTTTTATGACTTATTAAACAGCCTGAATTTCTGTCTGTGTTAACAATTTGGCACCACAGTCACAGGCCCATTCCTAAAAGCCTGGAGAAAATAGATGCCCAGCTGATTCTCTGAGAGCTCAGGGGTTTTGATAGCAGCATATTAAAAACACACAGAGTAATAACCACATGGCACGAGGTAGTTTATTATTTAATGACTTTCAGCTCCAGTAAAGCCTGTCCTATAATTACAGGATACAGTGCCCATTACTATATGAAGTACTGTTACAGTTCGAAGTGTATAAAACCACAATACTGATGTTTAAACGACGAATGACAGAGACGGCTGAACTCCAGCAGACTACCTATAGGTTTTAAGATGTTGGATATTCATTGAATGAGCGAAAAGTTTTTAGAATTGTTATGTAGATACGAAATGTGAAAGAGACTTTATTTACTCGGTGCAGGGTGTATCGCAAGTGTAAACATGTGTCAAGTGCCTTTGGCTGAGTCTTATTAATTGTGAAAATGCTGCAATTACAGTTGGTATGCTTCATCTTGACTTTGTGGGAGTGATGTTTAAGGATGGAAAACTTTAACAATAAAACATTATTTATACACCTAACATTAACAGTCTGCTCGACCCACCTCGTAAAAAGATACAAAACGTCTTCCCATTGACTTACTTACATTCGGATTATTTTACTATGCCAGTGTTTGCATTAAAATTTGTAAACACAATTCGAGAAACCTGTGCTTAATTTCTTTTCCTCTTATTTGCAAGCTTTAAGACTCTCTGATGTCTTCTTTGAAAAAAGTCTAAATCAAAGTGACATAAAAAATCGCATTGTATGTCTTCATTTTAATAAAGTCTTATTTTGCACCAAAACTCATTCTAATCATAGTCCCTGATTATATTTTGAAACTTCTTGTTTATTTCCTTATATATTGTTTTGATGTATTAAAAACCCAGTGGTTAACTCTTACCAGGGCCAATGTAGTTTTTCCCAAGATTCCAACAGGGCAGCTATTATGGGTTAAGTGCTGTGATGCTGAATTCCTTTGTAATTATGCTAAATGGAATCCTGCACTGCAAACAACACAGTGATTTTTCCGGAGAGAAGCCTCTTCTCATACCACACAAACTTTTACAAGATCTAGTTACTTTATATGGCTGATACTTATATTTACAAAGTTGTTGTTCATAGAATAAAGGAAGAGCAAAATGAGTTCTGTTCCATGTATAACCCCAAAGGATTTAGGAGCAACGTTCTTAAGAGAAGTCACCATCTTTACTCAAACAAATTGTGGCACGGCAATACAAATAATTTAATAGCTGAATGTTATTCTCCAAGTCATGGACATATACGAACGCTTGGAGGACTGGGATATAAACATTTTTGTCTATAAAACACAAGATCAAAAAAATAATTAGGATTTTTATATTTTTATTATTTTAATATTTAATTTATTTATCTAATGTGCCAAGTTTCAGGCATGCTGTTATCAAACAACGCCTTGTATTAGGCATCATGAAGAAATGTGTTAACAATCCTAAGTTTTTGTGCCTTAACCTCTTTGCAGCAACAAGTTAAAAAAGGTGCCTTTCTGTCCCATTATAACGTCTCTTTGCAAATAAGAGGTCCGGGAACATTAGAGGCCTACACAAAGCCATCACCTGTATCCCACCAAACATTTGGTGAACTGGAATGTCAATTGGATGTCCAACTATTGTCCAACAGCAGCTTCTGAGCTCACATTTAAGCACAAATCAGAGTCAATCTAAACAATTGATAAGACTCCCAACAATTCTGAATAGATTATGCTGAGGTTATCCGAATATTTTTAATACTATTTATAAAATATTTCACAGTAAATCATGCCCACTGTTCACGGTCATTGTTATTTTTGTACTGTCTGTGCTTAATGACTGGAACCCATACCAACAACAATCCAAATGAAATTAAGACACCCTGTGAGCAGGAGGGAGAAAAAAAGACAGATGAACCTGTTAGATTTGTTCAGGAAGCACCTGTCTTCCTTCTGCCTGATGTGAGGATTTCTCAGCAGTAGAAACTAAAGCTCCTGGCAATACACACGAATGTCTGCTCAAGTATTACATACATGCCTCCCTTTATACTGACATGTTTGGTATTTTGTCTACGAGCCAACGGTGTGTATCATATAACACATGCTTTGCACCAACTGAGCCTCTCAACATATAATTCAACATCAAGCCCAGGGGCTCGGTGATCTGTTTTTTTTTTGCTTTTTTATTAAGCTTGGGTGGGATGGCACAGACAGTAGAACATGCCTTATTACTGACACCTACTTATGCGCACACACAGGGGGGGTGTAAGCGGGATAAACACCATGCTCTGAGCTTTATGTTTACTGCCTGGCTAAAGAAGATTTCCGGGTCTTCATGCATCTAGTGCCAAAGATCAACAAGGCCTTCTTAGGCTCATTTTCTTTCTCCCTTTCTTTAAGAGCAATCCTAAAATGTCTATAGTCTATAAGACGTGCACACTTATTGGAGAGCCGGCCTGCTTTCCTTACACACAGACACACACATGGTGGCGCAGGGAACCAGATACACACGCGGCTTCTGTTAACCGGAGAGCCAGGGGGTCAATCCACTTGATCCCGAGCATGAATGCCTCTCATACGAACACTCTGCATCCATAGCAACGACACACCCCCCACTGAGCTCCACATTAACTCCAGTAAAAGCAGTTCCATCTGTGCTTCAGTGTCTTTACTTCACACACAATGTCTTTACTGTACGAACTCTGTGTACGGACAGCCGGTGGGTCTGCAGTTAAACAACTAAACTTACTGAAATTTTCACATCCATCTATCACATCCATCTTGTGTACACCACTCTTGATGTTTCCATGTACTGACTACACAACACACACACAATCAAAAATACTACATCCATATCGAACCATTACATTGTGGGGACCAGCTTGAGGGTCACATTAAGAGTGTGTTAACACGTTGCTGCTTCCGAATTGTTACACACACTCATAGACACACACACATTATATACGATTGTTAATGCACTTCCCCACAATGTCTCACACATATGTATGTATATATATATATACATACATACATACATATATACATACATACATATGTGTGAGACATTGTGGGGAAGTGCATGAACAATCGTATTATTCACACTTCACACAATACTCTATAAACTATAAACCTGCTATACACACACACACACACACACACACACACACACACACACACACACATTTACCAATCAGTTACTATAACAAGGTTTTCTACAAGATTTAGTCTGTGATCATTTTTGTCATTTATAAAGTAAAATTCTGATGTTTCTGATGTTTAACACGAGGACCTGAGGACCCTCTATTTTATTTCATCCCAAAAATAACTGAAAGGATTCTAAACAGAAAAATCAGTAATTAAAAAGTATGTCATTATAATTTTGTCCAGATGTTTTATTCCACAACACAAAATATGCAGCGGTCCATATTGGCAGATCATCATGTGGTGAAAACTTAATTTCAAAGCTACTTTTTAGTGGAAATATCTGAATTTCAGTTTAAGCATCTATCTTCTGATTTGTTTCTGGTAAAGAGATGCCTTATATCGAACACTGGCAGAAATGCTAGTGTCTGGAGCCCATGTGTGTCAGCCTGCATTCCTTTAGTGGAAAGTAATAATGTCTGATTTCATAAGGTAAACTCTATATACTGTCTGATATATTTTCCAACTCTCCCTCTCAGCATTGTTTTAGGTACAAGCCATAAACTCCAGTTTGTAGTAGAAGATTAATTTTGTGCTGTCAATTTTAATAGCTTTTTGTAACTGGTACATTCACCTCATGCTAGCTGTATGGCTGTAGTTTGGCGATAATAACTTCTTATTGTTTAACGCATGAGTGGCAGACTGCTGATTTACTACACATACTTAATCTGAAATGCTTTGTTACTATGTCGAGGTTCAGATGGTGTTTCAGTGCACATGTGATACCAGAGGACTTTCCCTATGTCTTGAGCATTGGAATTCTGGAAGCCTGAGAAGTTTCTGGATTATGATCAAAGCTAAAACTTGAGAAAGACAAAGTGGGTAGTCTTTCTAAACCTGGTGTTGTAGTATGTGAAGCAGATTTTCCTGAAATTCTGCATTAGGGACTATGAAATAGGATTTTACATACAATATACATGTTATCAGCGCGGGGTCAGCAGTGATGCGGACCCTATACTGGTCTGTTGTGGTAAAGAAGGAGCTGAGCTCCTTTTACCAGTCAATCTACGTTCCGACCCTCACCTATGGTCATGAGCTTTGGGTAATGACCGAAAGAATAAGATCGCGAATACAAGCGGCCGAAATGGGTTTTCTCCGCAGGGTGGCTGGGCTCTCCCTGGGGGGGGGGGGGGGGGGGGGGGGGGGGGGGGGGGGGGGGGGGGGGGGGGGGGGGGGGGGGGGGGGGGGGGGGGGGGGGGGGGGGGGGGGGGGGGGGGGGTCCTGGGCGCCTTCCTAGGGAGGTGTTCCAGGCAAGTCCGGCTGGAAGGAGGCCCCGGGGAAGACCCAGGACACGCTGGAGGGATTATATCTCTCAGCTGATCTGGGAACGCCTCGGGGTTCCCCCAGTCGAGCTGGTGGAGGTGGCTGGGGCGAGGGAGGTCTGGGTCTCCCTACTTCGGTTGCTGCCCCCGCGACCCGAACCCCGGACAAGCGGAAGATAATGGATGGATGGATATACATGTTATGGATGAGGGCACCCAATCCGTGAGGAGTTTCCATGTTCTCCCCGTGTAAGCATGGGTTTTCTCCGGGTTCTCTAGTTTTCTCCCACAGTCCAAAAACATGGATTTTTCCTCCATGTTATGTACATATGTGTGTGTGTGTGTGTGTGTGTGTGTGTGGTTGTGTGTGTCTGTATTGGTGAACGTGTGCCCAGCGATGAATTTTTGCCCTGTTCTGGGTGTATACCCCACCCAGAAGAGAATGCGATGAGATGTTGTAGATGAAAGGTTTGGTGAATGTTACAATAAAAACAACAAAGTAGAATATACAAAAAAAAATCCTTTATTGACTTTTAAAATAAAATTGTCTAGAATATTTTTCTAAAGTATTGAGCAGTATTT
The DNA here is from genome assembly GCA_019802435.1 of Corydoras maculifer. Lineage (NCBI taxonomy): Eukaryota > Metazoa > Chordata > Actinopteri > Siluriformes > Callichthyidae > Corydoras > Corydoras maculifer. Next base: position 3,319,030 of record JAFMOD010000064.1, on the reverse strand, counting down.
GTTTAAGCTCAACTCCTGAAAAACAACCCCACAACATTCATTCATTCATTATCTCCCGCTTTATCCTCTATTAGGGTCGCGGTGGGGCTCCCCATGCCCAACCAGGGGAGAACGCCTCGGGCGCTGGGCAGATAGACCCAGGACAGGGCGCCAATCCATTGCTGGGCACCCCACAACATAATCCCATATTTAAATTCATGTGACTATATTGTGTTAAATTCATCTATCTTTGTTGTTTAGACAAAGTAGACAAGTAAAAATTCTGCATTGGGCTTCCTTAAAAAAGTCCTATTCATCTATGACAAAGAAACATGATGTTCATTGTTGTTACTGATCAGACTTAAAAATGGTACCAACTTCATTTTAAACCAAATGTTCTACAGTTATAACAACAAAATACGGAAATGTATATATAAATAGAATTATGAATTTGTAAGGACTTAATAATCTCCTGTAATTGCAAATGACTAATATTATCATGTAAAAAGATACAATAATAAAGGCCATGTGACCAATTCCATCATAACTATCTGCACCCACCATTAAAATACACCACCATGATCCCCATGGAAACAGTTTTTTACTGAAGGCTTTGTGTAGTGTAAAGTCATAAAGGGTTCTTTTAGGTCGCAAGGCTGGTTCCTTAACCACCTGCCTATGACTGTCCCAATAAATTCTATCAAGCTAATTAAGTGTAAGACAACAATAATTACACAGTAATTGTGTTTTTCTGTGTGTCTGCTCTGCGACGGACTGACTGACGGACCAGCCAACGTTGATCCCCTAAATTCGATCCCATCTGCTCTGGGATCAGATCACTTTTATACCCATTTGAGCCTTTCTACAATGATAATACAATACATACATAATCATGTATTTCTGTATTGTTTGCACTTGATTCTTCTTTGCCATCAGACAATTAAACTAATAGTTTTGACTTCCAAGGCACACCTGTTGTAATGACACCCATTTATAGCTCCTCCTTCTCTGTATCCAGTGGTTTAGTGATGAGAGCTTCTGGGAGGTTCTGAGTCTTGAGGTACAGGTAAATCACATGGACCTACAGGATACTCACAGTTACCAACAGAGTCTACAAGTGATTTGGCATTTGCATCTGAGACACAAGATGGCAGCACCGACCTGAACGTCAACCTCCTGTGAAATATCCAGACTGGACGCTGGGGGGCGCATAAGAGTGGGGCCAAACACCGTGGCTAGATTACTCAGGGACATTTTATTCTGTTGTTGCCGCTCTGCAACACTGAGACAGCCATGAGGAAACATAAAAGGAGTAAACTAGAAGTGAAAAAACGTCTTAATATCAAAACAAGTAACACTTTAATGTATTTTAAGGCATTTAATGCATTATACAAATAAGAATTTTGTTATTTATAGATTTTAAATGTTGCTTTAGTTACTAAATGCTTATATATATATATATATATATATAATGCTTACAAATAAAAAAAAGCAAAAATAAAAAAGCCAAATCGGATAATGATCAGGTTTGATTATTTTACAGTGTAGCTGATTTCTCCTTAACTACTTACTTGTGTTGTTCCCTCATTTGTAAGTCAAGCGTCTGCTAAATGACTAAATGTAAATGCAATTATACACATGACCCAGTCTATGCTTACATGATTTGGAAGTGAGATGTCAACTACTGATACTGTAGGTAATATTTCATGGTTAAACTTTGTAAACATTCTAAAAACAATAATCCTGTTTATACTGCCCGCGACCCTAATATAGGATAAAGCGGAAGATAATGGATGGATGGATGGTTGCCTTAGTCTCTAATTCACACACACTGGCACACACACCACACACTATATAGTGGCAGATTAGAGCAGCCAATTCACCTTAAATTGATGTTTGGGAATGTGGGAGGAAACCATAAAATCTGGAGAAAACCCATGCGGACACGAGAAGAACATGGAAACTCCATGTGTTAACCACAACCTCACCATGCTGCCCGCAAAGGTTTGTATCAAGCATTGAATAATAGTATTAAAAAAACTTTTACTGTCCTGATCCAGAGTGTTAGTGAAACTACAACGTAAAAGTATTCAAAAGTCAGTTTTGAGTACAGCAGGTTCTCTTCTCCTTGTCTCTGTATAAGGACTTCATGATGGATACAACAGACAGAGATAAAACTGAAACCCCCCTGAAGTGTTCATTTATAGTTCATCGAATAATCTTGAAACTAGAACTGACAGAACTGAGAGCAAACTACCTACATACAGACGTAACTGAAAGTAAAGTGTCCCTGCTGTTTAAAAAGCTCTCTCTCCTGATCCATAACTGTTCACGTTTAAGCTGTCTGTCAGGGGAGATGAAACTCAATCAATGACAAAGTTCCGCAAATACAGGAAATTACCGTTTGAGGTGATGTAAGAGGAAAAGAAGAGTGTTGCAGTTGACTTTGGGGAGGGACTGTAGCTCAGATATCATGATGCTCTCTCTGAGACTCGGGTCCACAAGCTCTGAAGATACATACTGTTAGTTGATGATCAGGTGATTGTAAGTGATAGGTTGATATACGGTAAAAGACAAGACTGACCCATTGCCTTTGAGAGACGGTGGAAATGTGAGGTGGGAATAACAGGCTCAGGCAGTTCTCTGAAATACAGCTTCAGGGTTCCAGACACTACGTTCACATCCATACTTCTTACTTTACTCATAGCCTCCCAGTAATCTACAGAGAGGAACAAAAAGAATAAAACAAAGATAAAACAAAATATTTATTTTTAACTTTCAGTAATAAATGCTCTAAAAAAGCATACTATTTTATATAGAAAGATGACCACTAAGTTGGTCATGCAGCTAAATAGATTTTCTCCCTCCCACAGCTCATTTATTTCTATTTATATATATACAGTGTGTCTTTAAAAAAAGAGAAGAAGAAGCAGCGGGAGGAAGAAGCATGTTGTGTCATGTGACCTTGCTGCCATCTTGGATTTCATTACAAAAGGTGTATACTATTCCACTTACCACATAGCTGAACGTTGTAGTTTTACAATTACAGACTGTAGTAAATCTATTTTCTTTGTTTTGTTAACCCCCTATTCATTTGCATTTACTTTATATTCGGTCATTTATTGGACGCTTTTATCCAAAGCGACTTACAAGGTGAGCACAGGGTTAATCATCCCTGAAGCAATGAGGGTTAAGGGTCTTGCTCAAGGACCCATTTGGTAACTTCAGTGGACCTGGGATTTGAACCCACAACCTTCAGATTGATAACCCAATGCCATATCCACTGAGCTACCACTCCCACTATGTGGGACTATGTGTATTTGTGGTGTTACTAATATTAGTACAAAGTTGGAGCCATTTAAGTAATTATAAATTACTTAAAAAGTAATTTATTAAAAGAAATAGATTTTAGCTTGTTGTCAATCTTACATGCCGTGCTTCAAGTGCATTCACACTTACTAGAATCAAATGCACCCTTGAGAGCTTGAATTTCACTACTAGTTCCAGAGATCCTGTAGATGCCCTCCTCCTCCAGTCCCCTCCTCTCGATCTCATCCACACATGAGCGCACTATATGCGGCACCAAAACACCCTCTTGTCTAAAATAAAGAAAGAGATTTCACAAAAAGTACATCAATATGAAAAAATTCGATTCTAAGCAAACAAAGCATTCAGCAAACTGACAGGAAACCATCCCTGCACATGACTACCACATGCATACTTCCCACTTTGCAATACTAAATTCTGCTATTTTGTAATATCCCTGTCCTTTTTATGTTCTTGTTTTTAAAAAAATGTTTAGTTTGTCATATTTACTTATATATCTACTTCCTTAAAAACTATAAATGAAACAGTCCATCCTGCATAGTGCAGCAGATCATGTGCATAATAAAGAGGTGTAATGAGGGGTTCCACATGCATCAAGGTTTTGATTTCAGTTTTAAAGTGATGCACAGTGTTGTGTACCACGCATTTTAATATTGTAAATGATGTGTTTATTAAATCCACTCCCCAGCGATTTAAAAGCTGTTTAAGGAGTAGTCGTGTTAGATATATGGTGTTCAGGACAGCCTTCTTGTTCAGCTCTGTAGATAATGGCTGATCCTGTGCTCTGACCCGAGCTATTAAGTTGGGATACTTTGTAGTTCACGGTGGATAAAAGCTGCAAAATTCAAAAGATTGAATTTCGGCTAAGTGACTCCTTTCGGTTTATCAAGGATAGCAATATTTTTATTGGTATATTTTTATTTTAAAGGAACTGCATAGTCATAACTTCCGTAATTAGCTTTAAAATGTAAAATATGACCAATTTATTTATTGCACATGCACAATATGACAGGAAAAAACACTTTGACTTGCCACAATTTTTTATATATAAAATGACAACAATCTTACCTTGCCAAAACTCCAATCAAAACACAGAACACAAGTTTTTGATGAAGAGGGGCAGGCCTGGGTGCCTCCAGTGGGTGGGGTAAGTATCGTATTGACAGTGTCACCTCAACAGAACCCATATTCATTGTGATTTTCTTCCACTTCTTTAGCATATCATCAGAGCCTAACTGTCATACAAATAACACATCTGTTGGTTAAACCCATTGTTTGTTTTATGTACAAAGTGTACAACATGCTAAAAATGTTTTATTAAGGAAATTACTATATTTGAATGACGTAAGTTAAGTTTACAGAAACTTTAACTTTAATGACTTTAACTTTACCTAACCTCAGGATGACCCTACCTTCAGCATACCTCTGCCCATAATCTCCTCCTGTGACTCAGTGACACAAAACAGATGAAGATGCTTAGCTCCATCAACTTGCAGCACCAGCTCCTATAAAACACAATGCCAAATGCATGTATAAAATTATTCTAATGGAAAGCTTACAATTACCAGTTTACCATTATACTGGCATATAAAAGCACAGAAGTATGTGAGCTTGGTAATAAAATCCAAAATAATTTTGATTCAGGTACAGCTTACAGGTTAAATCATTTGCATTAGTCATCTATAAACCAGAATAACCTCCTTTCTCAGTATCTAAATGATTTTAAAGTTCATAAACACAAGCATGCAGTGAGGGATGTACCCTACAGGAAGCTGTTGATGACTGACCAGAAAAACAGATCCTAACACTATGAAGATGCAAATGATTTTTGAGTTTATTTGCTGGTTCAGAGCTTACAGTTACAAAACAAATTATTTATATTTTATTAAAGTATTAAAAAATAAATATTTTTAAAACAAAACTGCCTGTATGTATTGTCCTTTCACCTGGTCCCACTGTGGTGTCAGACTATAGGATGAGAGGCAAGTCTGAGCTCTTCTGTCAAAAATCTGAAAGCCATCAACCTCAACGCACACATATGCACCTGAAAAAGCATGCATGCATGCATGCGCGCACACACACACACACACACACACACACACACACACATTCACACAGAAAAATTAAGTTAAAGGTTGAGGATAAAGAAAACATGCTAAACATGAGTGAAAAAGAATTTGCTGTGGTTTCATTGTTTCTTTCTATGGTACTCGTTGAGGTCAATTAAAAATGTGTCACGACAACAGCGAAGAAAAGTGAACTAGATGAAAAATGGGGAACATTAGTGAGGTTTAAGGAAGTATATTGTTTTTTGTGAGTATTTTTTGAATGGTTTTGTATGGTACTAACAAGAGAAAGATGTTGGGCTGCATTGGTTTTCTAGATGTGCTTTTAAAAAGTTTGCACCTCAGTACATGAATAACTTACTGACAGGTAACTGCAGACCACAGGCAGAATGCACTATCACGCACACACTACCACTTAAGCTGTTCTGCTCATCATCTGTGCAAAGGAGAGTTAAAAAAAAAAATTACAGTATTTCCACTGTAAATTTAAATCAACCAGACATTTGGCAGGTTAAAATTAATTAATAACAATAAGTTACCATTTAATAAAAAAATTCATTATGGATTCTAAATATCTTAATTGCCCCTATATCGCACGTGTGTGTGTGAGTGAGTGTGTGCCCAGCGATAGATTGGCACCCTGTCCTGGGTCTTCCCATTCCCCGAAATGTCCTCCCCTGGATGGGTATGATGAACACCCCTAAACCCTAATATAGGATTAAGTGGAAGGATGAATAAATGAACAATTATGGATTTGCAGAGGTCTAAAATATTCAAACATAATTAAGGGGTAATGTATTACAACTGTACTGACCAGGCTGAAGGCACCACAGGGGTAGCTGTTGAGTCATTCTTAGTTTGACACAAGAGTTAGTAAGAGAAAGCAAGTCAGGTGGCATAGTCTCCAAGTCTGCAACACACACCAATCACAGTTACTAATAATTTCATAGAGCTTATTATTTTCTGATGAATCACATCAGATCCTTCACTCACCCTGAGTTATGTGTTTATTAATGGATTCTCTCCACTCATCAAGTTCATGTAGTGAAGGTAAATGAATGGTGTGACTCTTTAGGGAAAGTAGAAAAAAAACATGTTTTATATGGTTCAACAGACATTCTGTGTGTGTCTATAATTATGTGTATTGTGTATATGGGTTTTCACCTTGCTGCTGGTGCTGTGGAGCTCTAAAAGAAAGGAGGGGTTATGAGTGAGAAGCCAAAGTTCACATGCTTCAAGCTTTCTTTTACAGCGATCAGAGGCACGCGATGCAGACCCTTTGCTTTCTCTCTGTCACCAGCACAAACACAAAAAACTCACACATACACATACAGACCACACAGTTCATCAAGAACTTCTATTCTCACGCTTTTCTATACACTTCCTCTAGTGTCACTACATTAAACACTAAAGTCCTTCTTTGTATGTATGCTTGGACAACTTTATTACACCATATAATAAAATCACACCATAAACTGCCTCAGAATATATAGAAGTCAAATGATTGTACACACTGCCTTGTTGGTAGATGGACATTGTAGTCTTCACTTTCTGTTTTCTGTTTTTGACTGTCACTGTTTTCTATTTTTGTTAGTCCCCTTGTTTGTTAGTTGATTCTCTGTTCTCTATTGGTCAGGACCATCACAGAACAGGTATCATTTGGGTGGTGTATTTTTGGTGTTTTAGATGTCTCTAATGGTCAAAACCCCAATAGTACCACCACAGAGCAGGTATTGCAGTGTCACTGAGGTGTTTAAATAAAACAACAGCAGCACTGCTACACTAAAACCCTCAGATTTGGCATGACCAGCGACACCACTGAGACTCAAACGCTGATGTCCCAGAGTAGTTTGCTTCTTTAATTAAGTACATACACAATTCATGGTTTCAGGTGGTTTCTAATGGCAGTAGGTGCTGCCCCCATGCCTGTAGTGAAGTAGTTTGTCATATTTCTGTGCCACATAAATAATCTTTGTGTGTCTTTTCCAAAGTAAACAAAGTTAACTATTATAATATCATTTGAACATGAAAGTTTAATATAGATTCTCAAGCAAAAAGAGCCAAGCTCACTGTACCATGTACTGTTGAAATGCTCGTCTTAAGTGGAAGACCTTTGTTTTCATGTTACTGATTTTGAGCTGAAGTTCGGCCGATGCTTCCTGCTCTGCTGCCCAGCTCATCTTAAGCCCCGTTAATGGCATGTACCAACAAAATTTGTACCTCCTTAAACACACACACACACACATACATACACACACACACACACACACACACACACACACACAAACCAGACTTGTTACAAAGAACGAGAATGTCTTGTAATAATATTTTTTCTAAAAGCATCTTCAAGCTTTACCCCATACCGCCTCCCTTTGGCTTAACACACAGTAGAAGGTCTGTGTAGAGAAACAGATGACGGAGACTTCGTCCAGCCTCACAGACATCGACCACAAAGCCATCACGTACAAGCCAACGTTGCTATTAAATTGTAAACATACATAAAAAATTACATGAAACACTTTTAAATGGGTTTTTTTAAAAGTCTATTAGGATCACTGTGGTCTTTTCAGGCGACAGGCAACTGCTCTACTTCATCAAAAAAGAGGTTTCATATAGAAATGTGTAACAAATGAATTATTTAAAAGAATAATAATGTACAGATATAATACATTGCTTCAAAATTATTCATATCTAACTAAATTGTAATCATTCAAAACAACAGGAACAATAACATTAACCTACAATAACATACAGAATATTATACAGAGTAAATGATGGTTATGTGTATTTACCCCTCCTCTATTGAGAGTGACATGTGTCTTAGACTGTGATTCCTCATTGACACCAGACAGGAAGCCGCTTGAGATACGTAATGCTTCCTGTAGCAGCGCATTGTCCTGGTGATCAGTTGGTGTGTGTTTTAGTAGATCCTGCAGGATGACAGAATGAGATGCATTATAAAGTGAAGCATGATCTGCTTTGACTACAGTACTTACACACAGAGAAGAATTAGTCCTCGACATGTAACCCATCTGTGCAGTAAAACACACACATAAACACACACTTTGCCTGTGAGCACACGTGCCATTTATACTCTGCTAACTAATGTACAACTGCTACAATTCCTTGTATCACAGGCTCTGTGCACTATATGTAGATGGTTGGTGCTTGTTTTGCACTATGATCCTGTAAATGTAACAACTGAAATCTACTACATTGTATTTGAGTATTAAATACAATAAATAAAACAGAACACATCTCTTACATGGAGCACTAAGGTGGTCTTAGTTACTCTGTCCAGAGGCCTGTAGAGAAGAGCTGTAAAATGAAACACCGCATTAAAATGAATGACTTGTTTCAGGCAACACAGCCGTAAGACAAAATAGAGCAGACTTTCCTCTTACCTTCAAAAGAGTGCTTGGTCTTGGAGCTGTCGGAACCTTTGGTGAACATGCTCTGTATACAATAAGAATGTAAAAAGAAACGTGAGCTCATACCATGCATTCTCACTCTGAAGATTATTAACTGTGGGATACACACCTGTGCAAGCGCCTGGAATCGAGGGTCCAGCTGTGTGCATTTTTTCACTATCTGAACCGCACGTTCATAGTTATCAATAAATCCTCTGTATACCCCTAAATGGTTCACCTGATGGGATCACATCACATTACATTATGGGTCACAAAACAGATCAGACAAAAATGAACCCTGTCCTAGATGAAGTATATACCTACAAGTTTGTGAAAGAGGTCTCCTACTGACAGCAGAGCCACAGAATTCTCCTGTTTTTGATCCTGATATGTCTGTAGTTTAGCTTTAAGGCTGCTGTAGAACTCTTTGTGGAGATCCCTGAGCTCTGGCAGCTGGTAGAACACTGTTTGCACCTCTATTATAGACAACACCGGCTGAGATGTACTGGCCGAGGCACGGAGAGCCTTCATGGGCTGAGGAGCAAAGCAGATTGTTGTGATATAATACACAGTAGTTTACTGGAGAGTCTCAATTTACATTATTATTAAAAGTCATTGTTAAAAAATATAATTAAAAAATGTACAATTATCAAATTATTTGTTTATAGTTGTGATTTTCACAGTCAGTTTAATAGTTGAATAAAAGAAAAAAAAAATTGAAGAAAAGATCTTGATTTGGAGAAAACGTCCTTATTTTATGGTAAAAAGAGTTTGCTAGGGGTTTCATAACTAATAAAAAAAAAACATTAAATGTGTGTGTGCTGAGTGTGTGTGAGTGTGATGTTGGTTATAATAAGGTTAGGGTTAACATAGAGTTAAGTCTCTATAAAATAAACAGAAGTCTATGTAAAGTCCCAACAGTGCAAAAAAAACAAAACAAATGTGTGTGTGTGTGTGTTACCATGAGAATGGTTTCTAGTTCATTTAGGTAGGTCTCTTCACAAATTAAAATCTCCTTGAGTACCGTCAGTCTTTTGTCCAGCATTTCATTTGGGCTTTTACAGGTCTGAAACACACGTCTCTTTATCATGAACATCATGCAGCTAAACATTCTATTTCAGAAACACATTTAGCAGAACACTTCAGTCCTGCGGACTTTTTTGGCTAAAAATAAAGAACATTTGGCCAAAAAAAAACAACCACAGTACTAGTAGAACCCACAAAGTTAATTTAAATGCATTTCATTTTTTATTAAGCTAATTATCTTATTTTAAATAGAATGTCTGCTACCCACCAAAGATCCTAGATGGCAAAAAAACTATCATCTGTTTAAGCAATTAGTCCGCAAATGTCACATTTTTAACTTCATTTGAGGAAATACTTTACTTTATTTGAAGAAGACTTACCATTTGTAGTAAATTTTCACACTATAGTTCTTAGCTGTTGAGCTCAAAACCGCATTTAGCTGATCAACCCCCTTTCCTTTTAATCAGTAGTTTAATTTAAGATACAATAACAACATTACTTTTACCTTAGCAGCATTTAATGTGCTAAATGTGCTTAATGCGGTTGCTCTGCTAGTGTGTTGGCCAATGAGCATTTATAAACACATTTAACAGGTTAATCGACGTTGCTTGTGCTTATGGCTCAGTTTCAGAGTCTCCCATATGAAAGCACATTATGTTTCCCTTTATTAAGAGGCCCACTGGACCCAGTGAATAGTTTTAATCTAGAGAAAATGCACCTGAAATAATTTTTTGTCAGTGCTGCAAACTCTGGCTCTGCCCATTTAACGTATTTAACGGTTTTACCTGATGAAGCCTATACAAGGCTATTATTGTCCTGCCATTTACTTATTTTTGCTCTGCAAAAAATTATTTATTTTGTGTTCAAATCAGAAACAGGTTTCTGATATGGACTCACCGGAGTGTCTGGAAGTGGTACCATCTCGACACTGTTGTCAGGGGGCCAATCTGTCTGCTCGTCAAACACATCCTGAGATAGATCTGAATCTTTTGACAAATCCTCCACTACAGGACAAGTCCAGAGAAACAAAACAATTTTAAAAACATATCATCACAGGTTACTTATAGAAAATACATAATACATACAAACAAAATGTTGTTGTATACAGAGGTTACGGCAAAAATCATTAACACATCTGAACTACAAATGTTTGATGTATAAATGTTAGTACTGAACAAACAGGACAACGATCTAAAGCGTATTTTACCTTACCTATTACCTAAAAGTAGTAAAAGTGAAGTGTTACTTTTCTCAGAAAAGTGCAGGCAATGGGCATACCAATATTTTCACCATAACTGTATAAGCACTCGAATGTATGCATTACAGAGAAGCCAAAGTGCAAGTGCAATGATGTTGACTCTTACTGCTGCAACTTTGTGGCCTACCATAACTGAATTTATCAGTGTTTCAGCACAATCTTGCTTCTGGCCAGTAGAATTAAGGCAATGCAATATTCAGGAACTAAACATGTACAGTACTAAACATGCATATTTATAAAACTATTTTGTAAATCACATTACCTCCAACAGGCCCTTCTGGAAAGCTTAGCTAAGCATTCATTAATGATTATTCAGCTTTAATCTTTGCTTAACACTGCAGTGACATTGATTGCACTAATACAATTAGATCTCTTTGGTTGGATCCCTTTGTTGGTTCTCTATAAGTCAGGAGCATCACAGAACAGGTATCATTTGGGTGGTGGATTGTTTATTGTCCGTTCTGCAGTGACACTGATGCGGTGAGGGGGTTTCAGTGCAGCTGTAGTTTAATTTAAACACCTCAGTGACACTGCTGGGATAGGAATAATGTACCGACCAAGTAATCCCTGCTCTGTGGTGCTACTATAAAAAGAAGGTGTGTCCATATATATATACATACATACATACATACATACATATAAATAACTGTTTTTATTGAAAAAAATGGGCTAAAACACCTTAAAGATAATTTAAAGGACTAATCAAATATGACCAAGAATTAATTACTGCAAGAGTATGTTCACACACTTTTGCCACCTTTACTTACCTTAATAAATGACCAAGTCTATAATTTGTTTTCTTTGGTTGTTGTTATTCATTTTTAGGCTAAATTTCTTTATATTAACGTGAACGTTCTGGTTTCCTCTTATAGCGAGTTGCTATACAAAATTATCACGTGACCCTGACTGGGGCAAGCAGCTTAGAAAACTAATTAATTTATTCATATGGAATTAACAGTATACATACACAACTGTTATATAATATCACGACAAATACAACGTCGTTTTAGTTCGTATATGACTGCATAAGAAACTTTTTTAAACGTTAGTAATTGAATGAAGTTTAATACAGGACTATATGATTTCCACGAACAACATTCTTTGCGCTCTGTGGACAACGTCAGCTTTCTGTATTACAATAGGAAACACGTTCTGGATTAAATGATGTAAAATCGGGTGTTTATTACGTTTAAGTGGTAGAAATTCGACACACATGGCTGAAATGTAGTAAAGCGTTTCCTCTGGTTGGCTGTCATTACCGCTGTTTGCACCGAGACTACGTTATCACAGCAAACCGAGCAGGTAACATAGCAGAACTGAGTTAAACGCAGTTTGGAATTGTTAATGATTTAATCGTAAACATACCCGAAATGCCGGAGGATATCAGATACTGCAGAGCTTCTTCATAAAGCTCCATCTGCAGGCGCTTACAGAAGTGATGTGTGTGTGTGTGTGTGTGTGTGTGTGTTCACACTAAACTAGACATAGGGGTTTGGAACTTTAAGTGAGCACCGAGATTAAGTTCTTTCTTCCTGTTTCTCTAATCAAGAACAGACAGACCGAGAGAGAGAGTCACTCAGAACTTCCCATAATTGCAAAATCCATTCCCTAAATCTGAAAAGCGTGCCTCCAACCATGAAACAAGGGTTTCCAGACTTGCACGATAGAAGCATCACAATAAATTTGTCAAAACTGACTTCTACTCAGGGCGGCAGGGTGGCTTAGTGGTTAGCATGTTCTCCTCTCAGCACTAGGGATTCCCGGTTCGAATCCCAATCTGGGTGGATTTTCCATGTCCTCCCTGCGTCTGCGTGGGTTTCCTCCAGGTTCTCTGGTTTCCTCTCACAGTCCAAAAACATGGATCAAGTCAATTGAGTTCTCCAAATTGCCCCCTATAGAGTGTGTCTGTGTGCGTATCTGTGTGAGTGAGTGTGTGCCCAGCGATAGATTGGCACCCTGTCCTGGGTGTATCTGCCCAGCGCCTGAAATGTTCTCCCCTGGATGGGCATGGGGAACTCTCCCACAACTCTAGTAGAGGATAAAGCAGAAGATAATGAATGAATGTACGACTTCTAATCAGGGCGGCATGGTGGCTTAGTGGTTAGCACGTTCTCCTCTCAGCGCTAGGGATTCTCGGTTCGAATCCCAATCTAGGTGGAGTTTCCATGTTCTCCCCATGTCTGCGTGGGTTTCCTCCGGGTTCTCCGGTTTCCTCCCACAGTCCAAAAACATGGACAAGTCAATTGAGTTCTACAAATTGACCCATATAGAGTGTGTCTGTGTGAGTGAGTGTGTGCCCAGCGAAAGATTGGGGTCCTGTCCTTGGTGTATCTGCTCAGCCCCCGAAACCTCCCCTGGAAGGGCATGGGGAACCCTCCCGCGACCCTAGTAGAGGATAAAGCGGAAGATAATGGATGGATGGATGATTTCTAATCACAGAGTGCAGAAGTAGAAGAAGTTCAGACAGGGTCAGTTGGCCACCCATGACACAGCACAATCTTTACAATCCCAAACATTTAAATGACTTTATGGCTATAGCAGAAGAGTATGATCTACATTTAGAGATATCACGTTGTCTAAAAATAGCTATGATCTCGATGTTTCCTTCACTGTAAGCACCAAAACTAGTTTCCGCTTTCAGTATCAACTAGCACCACAAAACTACAGATTACCAATCATTGTTTATCATTTAAGATGATAAATTTTAAGAGGTCATACATTCAATTATGGTCTTTAAAGCATCCCTGTTTTATTATGGCATTATGGTTGTGTATATGACATCATTAAATAATTACTTCTGAAACATTACTGTACTATAGTTCACATTTGGTAAAGATCGGGCATGGTTGCTCAGTGGTTAGGGTGTGGGGCTATTCATTTTGAGTTTGGGGATTTAAATACAGAGGATTCTAAATTTATCAATGTATGTCTCTGAGCAAAGCCCTTAAACCTTATTGCTCTTATTGCTTTGCATTTGTCAAATTAGCTTTTATTCATCCATTACCTTTTAATTACTTCTATACTAGGGTCATTTTCCACATTTACCTTCCAATAAACCATCTTGCAACTGGTATCAGTTTTTGTAAGTGCTGTCAATCCATCTGGCAGGTGGGTGAAAAAAATGGATGGGGGCCTGATTAGGGCCAGAAGGATTTTGCCATCTGGGATGTCAGCACACCTGTTATTATGGTGTCGACTCTGGCTCCACACTAGTCGTTCTAATTAATTAAATCTAATTAAATAAAAGTTTATATCACTCTTTCAAAAAAACAGTGTAGTAGGAAAATATGTTTCTATTTTATAGTAAAGAGTTGTAACCTTGTCCAATCTGTACACCCTCAATGTTTTCAGACGCATTACAAACCCCTGAACGCAGCTCCACAATGACCTGTGTAACCCTGACATCTAGTGGTACATAGTGATGGACCTATTAGCATCATCTGTAAACATTTGTATTCGATCTATGAATAAACAATCCACACACTTTACCATTATCATTATCTTCCGCTTTATCCTCTATTAGGGTCGCGGTGGGGTTCCCCATGCTCATCCAGGGGAGAACGTCTCGGGCGCTGGGCAGATACACCCAGGACAGGGCACCAATCTATCACTGGGCACACACTCACTCACACAAACACACTCTATAGGGGGCAATTTGGATAACTCAACTGACTTGATCCATGTCATTGGACTGTGGGAGGAAACCGGAGAACCCGGAGGAAACCCACGCGGACACGGGGAGAACATGGAAACTCCACCCAGATGGGGATTTGAACCGGGAATCCGTAGTGCTGAGAGGCGAACGTGCTAACCACTATCCCACCGTGCCGCCCCACACACTTCACATTATTATAATTATTTTTTAGTTAGTGCTAGTCTACATATTACATGTTGGTGATGTAAACACATTTTAACTATAAGCAGGAAAAACTGAGCAGTTATAATTACTAATGTGTAATATTAACTAGTTGCTTGCAAGTACTATTCTGTTTTGTGAACATGATGGAATATGAAGAGCTTAGGTGCAGAGTGTCTTACAAAGTATAGCATCAAATTTAGCATACAGTTTCCTTGTAGTACCTTTTCTGTCTTTTTCAGGCCTGCAGCAGTTTGTAAACATGCCAGTGAGGGAAATAGAGGAACTTAATTGCCTGTGAATTAGCTTGTTTGACATATATATGTGTTTTTCTGTCTAAGGACTGTTTCAAGATTATGCAGAAAGTCTGTTTGATATTTGGCTGTTAGACAGTTAAACCCAATTTTTGCTGCATTTTACCCGAAGGCCTGAAGATGGCATTGCTACAGCTCTTATCATGAACATTCACTATTCAAGGGTTAGAGAGGAAAAGATGATACGAAGGTGGGGGCAACTACCTTAGGGGGTAGTTTCTGCCTTCTTCAGTCCTGCCACAGTCTGTAAACATGCTATTGGGGGAAACTGTAGTACTAAATTGCATGTAGGTGTAAATTAACTTGTTTGACATGTAAAAACATATAGCTGGACTGTTTAAGGGCATGCAGAACACCCCGCTGATATTTGTCAGTTCAGTCAGGTACACCAAATCCTTTCTGCATTTTACCCGAAGGCCTGAAGTTGACACTGCCTCTCCCAAAGTACAACGGATGTACAATATCTTATACCTCTAATCATTTCACAAAGCTTTATATTAGTTTAAGAACTTGAATTATTCCAACAATTAGTCACATTAATTATATAAATCATTAATTTTCTGCACTTTTCCTGTAGGACCAATGTATATGAAGCCTTTCAGTAAACCACTGCAAAGATTTTTATCTAAATGCTGTAGGCATCCTACGGTAACCTCCTACTGATGTTCACTTAGTACCTTACATAAAAAATAAGCTCCAAACACACAAAAAAACACTTACTGTGCACAATCTTTTGTGTAGAAACAAGGAATTTTTTCGGTCGAACTTTAAGTTCCCAAAAATACTTCATGCTTATCAGAAAAATCATCTTGAACGTTTGGACATTCAGATACAGAGATTAAGACTACGGAATGTATCTACGTCAATACACAACTCTTAACTGGTGAGCCATGACATCCTGGGTTAGTCAGGTTTAAGAGAAAATGCACAGGCCATGACACAGGTGTTAGTCCTTAAACAGAAATCACATTTCCTGTGGTAAAGTGCATTTCTCTCTTCTTATAATAAATAAATTGTTCCCACAGCTGTGCTGTAAAACATGCCGCCACATACTTTTATCATAATGTTTGGGGGTGTAATTAATAAAGCATTTACACAATATTATCTTTACCTCCTTTAATAAATGCAATAAAAAAATAAGAAGAAAATTTGATATGCATGATTGGTTAAAGTGGACTGAAAATTGTATTTGGATACTGCAATTTTCCCCTGGGGATTAATAAAACATTCTGATAAGTGCCATATTTAAAAAACTACAGATTCTTGGGTCTAAATTATTATTTAAAAATAAAATATTAGGCATGTTGAAATCAAATGGTACACTTGAAATATTTTTTTTGCTGCAGGCTGTAATGAACAAAAACACAAAACACACAAATTAGAATTTTTTTGCAAGAAGCTGTGCATGTAATTAAATGTAACCAATAGAATAATAAAATACCTTTATATAAAAGGTTGAAGTTGATTACATTAATACAGCTTCTATAAAATAATAGTTTATGTGACACACTTGAACTCTTCAACACAACACTACTGACATGTGGAACTCAAATGAGGCATTAATGTGCTAACATTAAACCATCTGTACAGGAGCAGTAACTGCAAGTATGCTATTGTAAATGGTATTTAAACAAAAATATAGTTTAATAATAATGTTACATTCATAAAACATATTAAACATTACAAAAATGACAAAAAAATGTATCCAGGCACCTCTGAACTGGAGGTGACCGGGGGTATCCCCTTCAACCCAAATTGTTTCCAGTATCGTTATTTGCTGTTGCAGGGAGAACACCATCTTTCTGACCCGACAGGCACAGAAGGACTGAAACCACTGACTAAAAAGTCATTGTGACTTGATACACAAAGCAACATGAGGTCACCTGATAGATTGTGAGATAGAGAGGTGGATGAGGATCCACCCACACAACATATAGAGGCAATTGGGAGCAGCCAATTTACCTTGAATCCAGATTTTTGGACTGTGGGAAGAAACTGGAGAACCCAGAAATAACCCACAGAGGCACAGGGAGAACATGGACTCAGATTGGGATTTGAACCTGGATCCCTAGTGTTGAGTGGCGAACATGCTAAACACTTAAGCCACTGTGCCGCCCCTTTTAGTATTCAAATCACAATTATCTCTTAAATTTTTTTTTAAAAAGTAACCATTTACTTACTTTAGAGTTATAGCGGTGCAGTTGTTAGCGCTATCACCGCACAGCAAGGAGGTCCTGGGTTCGATTCCTGGTTGGGTGTAGATTTTGCAGGTTCTCCCCTGTGTCGAAGTGGATTATCCCTGGGTACTCTATCTTCGTCATTCCAAAGACGTGCTGATAAGTAAACTGGAGATACCAATTGCCCTGGATTGATTATGGTTAAGAAATGATTTGGTGACCTACTTATCATTAAACTAAATGAATCAGAATCATTGTAAACTGGATACAAAAAAAAGTTATCCAAGGGTCAGACATGACTGAAGGGATAGCACACACACACACACACACTCAAACACACTGTAATTATACACAATGTTATGCAAAAATACAATAGCGTAACATGTCAATTTCACCAAAATACATATTTATTTTAGTATTAATAAACGCCCCTCCCCCCCATGTTAAATTCATTAAAAAAAGTTTCGGGCGCTGGGCAGATACACCAAGGACAGGGCACCAACCTGTCCCTGGGCACACACTCACTCACACAAACACACTTTATATGGGGCAATATGGAGCATTTAATTTACCTTGATGCATGTTTTTGGACTGTGGAAGGAAACCCACGCGGACACGGGGAAAACATGGAAACTCCATCCAGATTGGGATCTGAAGCGGGAATCCCCAGCACTGAGAGGCGAACATGCTAACCACTAAGCCACCGTGCCGCCCGTATTTACACATTCGGTTAAAAAAATGTAAAATGTAAACTATTTTTTTAACTTCAATGATAATGAATACAGTAAACATACTGTTAATATTTCAAAAATGTTTTTCAACAAAATAGAGACTATGGGGAGAAGACGGTTTGCACAATACTGTTTTTATAAAGCACGCATCAAAATCACAACTCTACATTTCCTCTGAAACCGTGTGCGCTTACATGACATTATAAAAACTGGCTGCTATAAGGAAGTGTGCAGTACAGGAAAAAGAGACAGGAACAGACAACAACCGCCACTGAAATAAATTCATGAGTCTGTCTCTGCTTATCTTTAGTCGTGAACCATGAACTAAACTGAAGAACCATGTAAAACGCAAAACAGATTTCAAGCTCCTGTCAGCAAACCGAAGTTGGAAAGTCCCTGTACAGTACATCCCATAAGAACAGACCCTCCTAGTAAATGAAAACAAAGTAAAATGGGTCAGAAGACTTGTATTACTCTGTCATTTGGTGATTAAGTTTCATCTTGTTCTAAAATTTAAACTAAAAGGAAAGAAATCTGTTAAAATGTGACAAAATAAAAACAATGCATTAAAAACATCCCTGCTCACCCATCTCTGGGTGTGGACTTGGAGCTGCTGATAACAAAAATGACCATGACATTTTTACAATCACATTCCTTAAAAAAAAAAAAAAAAGAAAGTGCAACACAAATGTCAAGCTACCAATCACATCAATACATTTAGACTGACTGGCCACACACTGATTTATTCATAAACTGTAAATAACACATTATTGTGAAATAATTATTAAACAGGATAATAAGAACTCTGAAACAGGAGAGGCATCAATGCATCAATGACTGGACCACTGTAGATTATATTACTTATTAGATAGCACTTTGTAATATTTGACAGGAAATAATTTTTTTCATCGTTTTAAAAATGTTTCCATTTTGGTTGTTGAACTGCATTGTTTGCAATCTCTGTCATAGCCATGTGCCATGGTTGACCAATCAGAATCATGAATGCTGAATAATAGAATAAAATATTATGATCTGATCTGATAATACAAATACATTTTGGTGGAGTCACAGATTACAAAATCAAATTATTAAAATGCTGGATTCCATCCAAATGTTGTCATTCAGGTTTTATTAAGGCCAATTGTGTTTTCCAAAGGAATTCACATGAAAATGTGAGCTGATCTGGGTTATGCACTGATGTTCGTAGACATGCCCAGGCCCACGGGACAATACAGCCAGGACTCTATGTACAGGTCATAAAGAGAGACACTAATGTGACAAAGAAACAGCTAAATAAAAACGTATTGTTTTAGTGCTGAGAGATATTTTTTTTTGTCTTCGTCAAACAGTCATTTAAATTTTACTGCTTACAGATAAATGATATTTCAGTAGATAAAGGAATTTTAAAATTTCGAAATTTCATTAATTGCAACCTACCAACCAACACTGCTATTTCAATAGCAGTGTTGGTTGGTAGGTTACAATTAACGATATTTCGAAATGTGTGTATGAATGTGTCACAAAACAGCAGAGTGGTCGACTATAAAAATGACAGACAGAGCACCATGGAAGCTGCAAAAGATAAAGTTTATTGAATAATCAGATTTCAAACAATTTATAAATGAATGTATGAATGTAACGAAGCTGCGATCAAACAGAATGAAGTTATGTTAATGAAAGGTGGAGCCAAGCAAGCAGATAAAAGTAATGAATTTCAACTGTAGCATAAATGCAACTGTCTGTGCATTTAATAAGAAGGAGACACCCTCCAGTTTAATGACAAATGTAAATTGTGTTTTGGGTGTGACCCATCCCGTCTCTGATTCTCCTGGTGTGCGGGGCACGATACACTGTGCCATTCCTGGTACTCAGATGATGCCAACAACACACCATACACCTTATGATGCGTGCCAATTGTACCACCACATTAATGGGTTACTGTACCTCAGTGAGTATGCAGCCCTACTGCAAAAGGTAAAAATAAAATTAGGCCCATACTGGAAATGACACAGGCAAGAGGAGCAATCACAAAAAAGGAGGATCTAGAACCCTGGAAGAACTGGAGATTTTCAAAAGGAAGTTTTTTTTTTTTTTTTTTTGCTCCAACCAAGTACAGATTTATTGGTAAGGTTGAGGCTGTACATTCATTCATTCATCCATTATCTTCCACTTTATCCTCTATTAGGGTCTCGGTGGGATTCCCCATGCCCATCCAGGGGAGAACATTTCAGGTGCTGGGCAGATAAACCCAGGACAGGACGCCAATCCATCTCTGGGCACACACTCACTCACACATACACACTCTATATGGGGCAATTTGGAGAACTCAATTGACTTGATCCATGTCTTTGGACTGTGGGAAGAAACCGGAGAACCCAGAGGAAACCCACGCAGACACGGGGAAACTCCACCCAGATGGGGATTCGAACCGGGAATCCCTAGTGCTGAGAGGCGAACGTGCTAACCACTAAGCCACCGGGCCACCTGGAGGCTGTACGAAATATTAAATTGTGTGTATATATATATATATATGTAGAACGGTGATGCAGTTATTAGGCATGATTCACTGGGGCAAACAAAGGTCCTTTCGGTTGTCTGAGTGGGTTTTCTTCAGGTACCCTGAATTTCTCCCACATTTCAAAAACACTGGTAAAGTGGAGGTACCAATGGAGATGGAGTAGCGATACCCCCTGATTAGATCATTTGTAAGCTATGGTTTAGGAAAGACTTGATGACATGCCTCATAAAAACATTTATGACACTTTATGGGTCAGAATCGTTGTGACTTCATGGTATCCAAAGGTCAGAGATGAACAGAAAACCCAGATTTTGTTCAACACAACATCTTCGGCATTTTACCAGTCAGTGATTTATTCAACATTCAACTAAGTGGAACAAAGAAAGCCAATCTTGAATCAAAAATGATCTCAGGTGTCGTATTTAACATATCAGCATATGAATAACACTTTTCTAATATTACACAGACTTTCAGCAACTATCAGCAGCTAGAAAAATAAAGCGGGTTTAAGACAAATGTAATCATTATTGTCGTTGGGTATCAAATCAGAACAAATGAACACCAGAGGAACGGATTACTTAGGCATTTCACTTAGGCATACACCTGCTGAGTGACTACAGTGGCCGAGGAGGAGGACCGGGCACGGATTTTTATCTCACGTGACATCTGACACCAGGCACATGTGTAACAGCATAAAACAGTGCAGCAGTCATCACAGCAGGAGCCCTGAGAAAGATACATTTAAAGATACATGAGACTTCTTCAGTATTACTTCCACTTTTAAATACTATTCTATGAAAAAATAACACTATTATATAAAGACTTTAATTTAAATTGTTTGACCAATCACAATAGAAATTTGATCATATGAGATCTACTTCTTGGGCCTGGGTTTTAACTCACTCCCTCTACAGTGGGAGAGCTGGTGCTTCATATTAAGTATACTTTATACTTTTTATAACATCCACAATGCAATAAAAGGAAGTAATAACAACATTTGGTAATTGTGTAAAATGTAAATCCATGCTATTGTTATGAGTGTACTTTGATAACTAAAAAAAGTTTATTTTGGTAGAAATTTCTAAAGGTAAATAGTAGTTAAACTAAATCTTTTTTTTTTTTTCAGTGAGGACCATTCTTTGGAAAATTATGGTTTCTGTATGAACACACAACCATTTGCGCAATCCTGGAGACATTTTACAGTAATACATTTTTCCTTATTTTTCTCTCTTTTCCTTCTTTTAGTGAACATAAGGTTCACACATTCTGCTGTGAATTTAAACTAACTTACATTACAATTTACAGTTACTTCGAATTTGCATTTGACAAAAGAGAAATGCATGAAATCTTAATCTAATATTTTAAAAGGATATTTTTGTCTAAAACCTTAAAATAAAAAAAAAATGCTTTTGTTTTGTTTGTGTCACTATAAAAAAAATAGGTACAACCCCCTCGAAATCCATTTTAATTCCAAGTTGAAAACAAAACAGGAAAATCAGGTAAATGGCCTTATGGGGCAGTTTCTTACATTCCAGACCAGCCCATAGTTCCAGTTCATATTCCTATCATTCAAAGGATTTTTTTAAGCCACAGACAAAAAGAGGGTTTCAACATGAAACATAACACTCTCTTTTTTTTCTACACAACTTCTTCATATTTGCCCAGTTTCAAAATATCAAAGATCATTGACAATGATTTTTATACAAAAACGCATGACCACTTAATACACATATTGACTCTATAATGGGGGTTAACATGACATAACATGAATAACCCAATAATTTTCACATTTTATTAAACTTCTATTCTTCATAATCCTATATCCTTAAATTACTTTCTAGGCCATTCAGAAACAGAGCTGGTATTTAAAAAAAGAATAAAGCCTACTTGGTTTAACTACGTCAAAGAACAAAAATGGCTAAAAATACTGCAGTACAAAAATATCCTGTATTAAAATTTATATTTTAATAATAGAAGTATTTTAATAGGAAGTCTATTGAATAAAAGCAGCAAAGTGAAGACAGTACAATGTTACCCTGCACTAAGCTGTAGAGGACAGAATGTATAAATGTAGCATCGACAATAAAGTTAGTAAAGTACAAGTACTTCAGATTTCACTAATAAATATACTTAGTTACTGTACTTCCCATAACTAAAATTATGCAATAATTTTAAAGATGATGGCTGGTGTTTCTCAGCAGAAAGTTCAAAGAATTGATGATGCAAATATGTTTTCATCTCTCTCTAGCCTCCCATTTTGATGAAATGAAACCTTGTGGGTTTTTTTTTTAACAGTTTACAACATAAAGTGATTTCATTTGTGCATACATGCATGTGTGTGTGTAAGCATGTGTGTCTCTCTCACATGAATGCCATAGCGCTCCCTTATGCTGCTGCGAAGGCAACAGGAGACGGTAAGGCAGCAATCCAGAAGAGGCATACAGAAACACCAGCCGAACTGAGAAGCAGTCTGACACTGCATGCACGGAAAACACCACAAAGCACAGCAACCTGAAAAAAAAGCATTGTCTAAATGTAAATGAAAAATATGGACCATTCGTAAAAGTTTAAATCTCTTGGTATTCAGTATCTCATCTTTTACTATTTCAAACTAGTTATCACACTGCTTTACATGTTGTAGTGAACCAAACCATAGTTGAAAGTTGAGGCACATATTTCTTATTTCACTTATAATATTAAAATAATTAATCTGTAATTAGTTCATTTTTCCAAAAAGGAAATCATTTTTAAATAGTTCTAAATAGTTAATGCAATGTTTGTTAAAAATAAACAGTTTTAAAATTCATGCTTGCAACACATTGCACAGTGTGTTTATAATTTATGTTGGTTACTAACACTAAATTCACAATAAATTACATTTTTAATTGTTTGGAAGATGAAGATTGTTGCAGTTCAACAAATTAATGTATTGCCAATTCTTGCTGTATACCAGATTTCAGTCTGCTTTAATGGTCAGTTCAACTTTGATGCTGATTCATTTCTGATTGAAATGTGGAAGAGCAAAGCCACACTGGTGTAGAATGTGTGTGGTGTGTGTATATATATATATATATATATATATATATATATATATATATATATATATATATATATATATCAAAATACCAGTATAGTTCCAGCATCTATAGAACCTTTACATAAATGATAAATGCAGATTACCCATGCTGTGTATACTGATGCATCCCGATACCATCCCAGATGCTGTTCTTTTCATTGTCTTTGTTTACCATGTTAAATCCAACATTCATCTTTCCCTAAAACAAGCTGAAACATGGAGTCCTTTGATCATCGAACCTGTTACCACTGTTCTTATTTCAGATGACGGTTAGCTGAGGTGTTCATACACAGAATGACTGTATGGCTTTCTCTTTGTTTGATGGCTATGTTCATCATGTTAGCATAATGTTTTTTTAAATAATACTGCCACATGCTGACATTTTTCATTTTCAAATAGCTACATTTTTCAGTTCCATATTTATTTTGTTCACTTGCTGCATGGACTAATGTAGTATAACGGTACTTGAGCGACATATGCAGTACTAAAGCCACATATCAAACAAAAAGTGGTACACATGTAGGTTGCACTGACCAGAAGTACTTTGGAACACATGGAGCATAAAAAGTTTTCTTCAAATTTGTGGGCCACATATGGTTCAGATATAGGTAGGGAGCAATGTCATATACAAGTAGCAATATCTGCCAGACATGCACCAGGCCAAGGCTGGCAGTGGGCCAGCAGAGCCATATCCCAGCCATAAGTGTCCCACACCCATAGACTATCTGGGCCAAGTGTCTTTTTAATGACTTTTTAATATAAAAAAATAGATAAATTAACAAAATAAAAGACTATTGCAGTATAAATGTTTATACTTTTATCAG
The DNA here is from genome assembly GCA_019802435.1 of Corydoras maculifer. Lineage (NCBI taxonomy): Eukaryota > Metazoa > Chordata > Actinopteri > Siluriformes > Callichthyidae > Corydoras > Corydoras maculifer. The sequence goes on along the minus strand of JAFMOD010000064.1, from coordinate 3,294,468 downwards.
ACATATATCAGTGGTTTTAGTTTTATCAGTTCAAGCAAATGAACAAATAGAAGTTATTAGTATTGACTGCATTTGTAAAACAATGTTCTTGTAAATAAGACTTCATTAGTATGTATATAAATATATTCATTATACACAGTTGTTTAAATATATTATTTATACATATATATTTGCATTCCTCAATTAATATAACTGATTTTAAGGGTTACTTAATTGTCTTGTTTGTTCATTTTAGAGTAACTGTACCACATTACTGCCCAATATAAAACAGGAATAGGTTCACCCAATGTGGTTATATAGATTAGGAAATTTGGTGTCTTTAGTTTTGCTGGGCAGTAATTTCACCACAAGATCCTTTTAATATTAGGCACAAAGACAATTACTGCATTAAAAACGTTCGTAAAGCAGGAGAGAAATTGGGGCTGAACATGGGGCTGTTTTTGGTCAGTTTAAAAAGACATCAAAGATTTATTTTCACTTATCTTCACTTGGCCTTGAACATTAATTTCAAAAGACAAGAAACACCTTCTGAACCGGACACAAAACTCCCCCTCGCTCCGAATTCTGAATCATTCTCTTTAGTTCCGGTATTTGTTATGAGAATAAGATTCACACATTTATGTGCTACAACACAAAAACCAAACTGGTTCTACTTTCTGGAGCTCAGCAGTTTCCAAATCTACTGATGTTTCTACTCTGACAGAAGTTACATGAACAACCTCTGCTTAAATACTTAGAAGAATGAAACTGGTAATTACTAAAAATACAAGAGCAGCGTTAATAAACTTCTTATTCCATAAAACCTGTAAACAAAATCAGTCATTATGCACTTTGTTTTCATGCACATTGCTATGAGAATAATATTTGCATACAGGCTCCCACTGAACACAGTTAGATTCTCTGAACAAACAAGCTGGTCCTTGTTAAAAAGTCACTTACATTACATTAGAGAATATAGATTATGTTTATGAAATTATTCATATATGTTTATGAATAATAACATGAACAATCAGATCAATACTGAAAGATTACTTTATGAGAGTTTGGACACTACGAAAAGTAAAAAGAATTTGTATTGATTTGAGGATTTGATTAGTATTTGATTTGAGATAGAGGAACGGAAACAAAAAAGGCTTTTTGATTGATGAGCTTATTCTGACCTAGTTAATAATTCTGATGAATGAAGAACCCAAAGACAATTCATGAAGCAGAAGTTGCAACTGTTTTTTATATGTTATAGTTCCCTTTAGTAACACAGATACATATTGTTGATAACTGTAATTAAATCATGGCTTCAGCCATGCATTTTCCTGTGGCTTACTTGTTCTGCCTTGTCCTGGCCTTCCACTGCTACATAAAGCATACACCACCAAACCCTGTCACCTTTGTCTTGAATTATGTTTTAACTCAACACTATAGTTCCTGTTTTTCTGCTCTAGAGATTAAACGTTCTCTCAACTGTGATTTGTTACATGATTGAATTTACCACTGGATACAATGAAATTCGTCTATGACTCTAAAATATCCTAAGGTAGCAGTTTATGATCAAATATTCCATTATTTTTATACTGTTTGCTACATTACACATTTCATTTTTTGTAAAATAGGACTTACAATAACAAAGACACATTCCTAATATGTCACACTGAGGGGAATGTTGAAGGTCACTTTATCTGAACAGCCAAACTTCCATCTACTGTATAAACCTTGCCTCCCTCATCCTGTGGGACAGACAAGCATTCTCTCAGTGGCAGTCTGTTTTTCTTTCATTTTAACTGACCAACTCTGTTTGCAATTAAATGCATTTAACACTGGTATTATATAAAATAAACCAATTCAAAGGTGATTTTCCTAATTTGTGCCTGACTCTTTACAGTGCATGGTAGTCTTATGCTCTTCCTGAAGTCTTACACATTAAGATAACAGACTGCTGGCAGACCAGTCGTGCTTCCTACACCAGTTTGCAATACCACACAGTTGTAGCGTGCTTTATTTTCTTTGACCAACTGAAAAATTGTAATAAGTAAGTTGATACGTGAAAGACATTTAAAAGTTGGGATTCTGAGAAACCAGAAAGTGGATGTTTAATATTAACTTACATTGTTTTGTAATTCTTAGTGTTATAACTGTAATGCTCAGTGTCAAACATGGTAAATAGGACGTGGTTCACCACTTCCTGAGCCAAACCTTGCAAGAAATTATTTGCAAGTATTTTGTTCCCTCACAATCTACTGTGCAGAACATTGTGAGAAGTGGTGTTCATCTTGAAGGGAATGTATTATTTGATCACGATAATAAATAAAAGTGTATTGAATAAATAACAATATGATCCTGGATCATGAAGCATCTTTTTTTCTTAATTAAAATGTTTCTGCTCATTTTTATGTTTTCAAACAACACTTTGCACACAGGGGTAGCTAAGAAAAAAGGAAGCTAGCTTAGAAGAGTAAAGAAGTAAGAAACTAATAGGTATCACTAAGGTCTATAAAGAATGAATGCACATGATCACGTCAGCACACTAACCATAGAACAGCAATCAAAGGTTAAAAGTGACTGTACTTGTGGGTGAGACTCAGAACAAATAAGAAGAGGAAGAGCTGAATGAAATATTTAAAATACACCCAGAATAAAGTAGTGGAACAGTGAAACACCTGAAAGAATTACTCGCAAAAACATCACAACAAAAGGATTATAACATACAAGAGGCAGTCACACACATGGAGGCAGCAGGCATGACAGTCATGACACTTAAAACTTAAAAACGCAGGCACCTGTATACACAATATGTACAAGCTAATGTACTTTATTTTATACTTAAGATCTTTTAAGCCTTCAAATTATGTTATAGAAGGTGAGATGCTGCTTTAATTTTAGCAGTTGATACATGTTATTACACTGTAAAATGGTTTAGTTTATAAGTTGAATGGACAAGCAGTAAAAGGTTAAACTTCTTCTTCTGTTTTTTTTTTTTAATTTCTAAAAAATAAAGTTAAAGCATCATCAGAAATCCTAAAAGAGTAGAAAAGCATGTGAGCCTTTGCTTTCACTACCTAGTGTGACTCCATTGCAGCAATAACAGCAACTGAATATTCCGTTGTTATTGCTAAATAATCTCACATCAACTAAAGGAAATGTTAATGTGTTTTTTTTGGTGGGTTCCCTCTAATAAGCTGCTTGCTTCAGGTCATTCCACAACATTTCTGTTTTATTAAGGTCAGAACTTTGCTTTGTTAATTAAAAAAAAAAACTATCAAAATGCAAACTACAAAATGGGTAGCAATGTTCTTTATAGAGAACAATGGCTTTCTTTTTCCATCCGTACCATGCACCATTTCATTTCATAGTTCTGCTGATAGTGGGCTCATTGGAACTATCCAATGTAAAATCGGATTTAGTTGATTAGAAGTTACACTGGGTTTAGCACAGACTAGTAAATGCTTCGCTTTTGGCATGATGTTGGTCATCCACTATTGAAGACGTTAATAATGATCTTAAATATTCTATGCTGGTAAATCATCTGCTGACAGGTTTAGTCCACACCTTTAAGAGATGGATTTGTAATCTTTTTCAGCCTTTTTCTCTTCCTGGCTGGGTGCAATATCACAAACTAATGACATTTTAACTAGAAAATTAAGTAAACCTGATAAATGACCAATGTGACCAATTTTTTTGCTAATTTATTTGAGTTATCTACTTTAAAAATGAGGTGGAAATTTATGTCTAATTAAAAAAAAACTAATATATTAATCAATCTAAAAAATCTGTAGGGTTTATATACTTTCCAGCTACAATGTAGGTGGTGGAAAAACTGCATCATGGGCAACAGAAATAGTCTCATGCTAAAAAAAAAAGCATATAAGAAGTTTTGATGGTTGTTAATGCTAGATCTTTCCAAATAGACCACTTACATTAGCCTCATATTTAACAATATAAACTATAATATAGAATACTGCTTCTAAATAATAAACATATAGACTGAGCTCTGTTGAGACGTCTTTATCCATTTCTACATTCCTGCGCTCTGTTGTCATGTTATTGTCTATTTTGACACTTCTGACACAGAGTGGATTTTCAATCTTAAATTTAAGTCTGATACTTAAAACAATGTGTTTATTAATCCCAGAGACTATGTACGTTTCAGCAGTGTGTTCATGATCAAGTTTCGAGAATAATAAAATTAGGGTTTATCTGATTTGACAAACGGTGTTGGCAACTTACAAGTGCTCATGTCGGAACAGCAGTCACAGATTCCTGTGGTCCAGGTTCCTGAACTTTGGGTTGTTGTTACTGTGGTAATTTGTTGTTGGACAGCCATGACTAAAAATATGAGAGAAAGTTGAGTTATAGATAAATGGTTTCTTCTTTATAATGTACATAGTATTCAAATTAAACACAACAATATAAGGAGTGTAAATCTTTACGTAATGGTCATTGTGGGGCTGTGTACTCAAACCTGAAGAGTGAGTTAAACTGCATTATGCACACCATAGTTATGGTTAATCATTGTATGTATGCCTTTATATATGACAGTGTGTATACACGCAAGTCTGTGTTTTTGGATAATTAACACTTCCTTACAAACAAACAAACACATACATACCTATTGACCATAACATTAAAACCTGTCAGTCTATGTATGTAAATATAAAACATGTGGCCAAAACAAATAATTGGTCAAAATGATTAGAAATAAAAAACGGCCTTCTGAGACCTGTATCATGAAATCATTACTTATAAAATGAGCTGTTCAGGAAAAAAAAATGAAAACAAGAAAATTCACTTCTTCTTATCTTGTACTTAAAGATATTTGATATGAAACTAACAAATGTCTGACATTTCACAATTTTACTAAACATCCTCTGTTTAGTCATACTTTCAAAATTATCATCTTGAATAAACTATAATTTTACATGCAAGATAGAAATAATAATTACATATGTAGTTTTTAAGTTGATAAAACCATTAAAAGCTCAATAATTGGTAATAATTCGTAAAGTATAAACTTTTATACATTCTGCATTCAGTGTCATTGAGTAAAACAGGTTAAGGAACATTGAACTAATAATATTTCCTTACATCAGTTTTATAGCATGGTAAATATAAGTTATCAGATGTGATAATATTTATTTATTGCTTAGGAACATTTAGAACTACCACGTGGTTTTGGACTTTGAAAGTGACAATAAGAGACCTGCATTCTTGTCTTTAACTTAGTTAAGGTTCATTATAAAACTGCAAGCTGCATGCTCTCATGAAACCTGGCCAACATTCCAAGGACAAATTGCATCATGGATAATTATTTTGCTGGAAAGAGATTAGTTTTATTGTAAGGGCTTGGCATCGTGGCAATATATTATCAATTACACAAAGTAATCTAAAATCCTGGAAACTCAATGTTTAATGTTACTAAAACAGAATATGTTTTAATATTTTTTCCCTTTATTAAGCCATTAATTGTATGAAGGACACGTCACCAATTCATCAAAGGAGAAATATTAAAAGGGTAAAAGTTCTCCCACACAGTACAGACTCTGTTCACCCTGCCAAAAGATCAAACACTGATCTGTTATGCTACGGTGTGCAACACAAATATTTTTTTCTGTTTGTCTAAGTATAGAGTTAAGGTGCCTTTTTAAGAAAAATGCATAACTGCGGAAATTAGGTGTGATGCATTGTGTGCCTATTTAAATACAATATAGAGTAGCTGTTACTAATGGATAATTGTTTTAAATTCATGCAAAACTAAAATTACATAGGATGATCATTCCTCTATTTACACGACTTGCTTTGTCTCATTGAAAACGCCCAATTTGTCATCTAGCACACCTCCATATCCTGCTCAGCTAGATAATCAGGAATGTACGTTAATCGTTAATTATGCTACTGCACTTAAACCTGAGCCATATAAAGAAAAGGTCACCGAGGATTTAAAACATATTAAACAAATACTAATATACAGTGTTGCTTCAATGTTTGTGAAACCTTAACTCTGCTTATTTAACCTGAATTTTTTTTTATCAATATTATGATGTAAATGAGTTAGTATTACAAGCATATGTGAGGTAAATGTATGTGAACCTTTAGAATTAAGAGATTTTATATGGGAAAGTAAAGTCAGGAGTTTTCAATCAATAGGATGACAATCATATGAGAGTAGGAGCCTTGTTTTATTTACAGGAAAGGCATTGAGCAAAGTCTGATCTCTGAAGTATATAATGGCATACAAGAGATTTCTAAGAATTATATTTAAATTTTAATTTATTTGATGCCTGTAACACATTCATTTTTCCCATCATTGTGATTTTCTATGAGAGTAAATGTTTAATTTTCAATCTTTACTCTTATGACTAATGATTCAAACTTTAACTAAAGCTGGTTCTCAAGGTTTGAGAATCCCTTGGGCAACACAGTGCAACTGTAATAAATATGGCCACAAGCACAGGAATTTATACAGTATGCTTCCGCATTTAAAAAAAAAGAGCCTGAAATTCCTGGAAGAGAGCGTCAGCCAAGATGTTCAAAGAGAGTGGAAATACTCCAAGGTAGAATAAGATCATGTTACAGCTGGGAGAATACATTTAGTCATTTTACATTTAGTCATTTAGCAGACGCTTTTATCCAAAGCGACATACAAATGAGAACATTACAAGTCAGAATACAAAATCTTATAATAAAAACTAATAAATCTTATCATTAATTTGATCTTATTGTTATTTAGGGAAAACTACAGAGTTAATTAAATGACATCAGTTTTGATTTTTCTTCCCTCTGGGCATCCAGACTGTTAAAAACTTTAAACGTGAAAATCTAGCATGGTATCAGTGTGCTCCTGCACCCACAGCATGAGTGATTTGCATGTGCGAGAGTTTGCATGTTAGGGTTACAAAAGGAAAGACATGACAAAAATGGTTTTAATTTTATTAAAAACAAACCAATGCTAAGAAAAGTGTGTGTGTTTGTGAGATCTCTAAACAAATCCATACTGTCACCTTAATTACCATGACATTTGACATGCTTACTCTTTAGGACCCTGCGGTTTATATATAACCACCAAGAAGCAGATCAAGATGTCTTACAATCTGTAAGTTGTTCAAGCAGAAACACATGGTGGCCATACGTGTTTAGCACCAATGTGCACAAAGGAAAATTATATTTAGGTGATGTAGAAGCTGAAGTGACCAATTACGTGTAAATTAACGTTTACACTGTTTGCAGGCAAATTTTATCTTTAAGAAGATGATGTAAGTAAATCCCTCCATTTTTATTCAGTTCACTGCAGCAACAAGCAGTGATGAGCAAAGTGGTGGCACCGGAATCAGAAGTCTATTTTCTTAATGTTTATTAATTTTGATGACCAATAATTTTCCCTCAGAATCATTGAAATTTTATAACTGGTCCACTTTTTTTGCCCCGGTAATGTATACTTGGATTGTAGAGTCAAATACAGCATTACACAACAGCAAAAAAAATTTACATGTACTTTTTTAAAAACCTACTGTGTATTCTTAAGCTAAAAACATTTCATTTGATTAATAGGATATTTAGTGTTTCATTTAGCAGAATGAAACTTTAAGTGTACAAGTGTAGAGTTTCTCTCTCACTCACACACACACACTATATGGGGCAATTTAGAGCAGCCAATTCACCTTGAATCCAAGTTTTTGAAAGCTGCAGAACCTGGAGAAAACTCACATGCACACGGGGAGAAAATGGACACTCCACCCAGATCAGGATTCGAACCTGGAGAGAAGAACGTGCTCACCACTAAGCCACCTCGCTTTGTCAAATCAAGGTTGTCAATGTATAACTCAAAATTCCTTTCGCCTTTCAGCACTAGGGATACCCGGTTCGAACCCCCATCATGTTCTCCCCGTGTCCACGTGGGTTTCCTCCGGGTTCTCCGGTTTCCTCCCACAGTCCAAAAACATGGATCAAGTCAATTGAGTTCTCCAAATTGCCCCATATAGAGTGTTTATGTGTCTGTGTGAGTGAGTGAGTGCCCAGTGATAGATTGGCACCCTGTCCTGGGTGTATCTGCCCAGCGCCCGAAACATTCTCCCCTGGATGGGGCAAGGTAGCTTAGTGGTTAGGGCATTGGGCTATCAATCTGAAGGTTAGGGGTTCAAATCTCGGGACCACTGAAGTTACTAATGTGGGCCCTTGAGCAAGACCCTTAACCCTCATTGCTCCAGGGATGTTGTGATTAACCCTGTGTTCACCTTGTAAGTCACTTTGGATAAAAGCGTCCAATAAATGACCAAATGTAATGTAAATGTAAATGGATGGGCATGGGCATGGGGAGACCCCCCTGATATAGGATAAAGCGGAAGATAATGGATGGATGTGAGAAAGGTTATATATAAATAATTTTTAAGTTTACCACAACTATTCTAAAATTACAAAGTCCTAACTTTTCCAGAAATTACTTTATGGGCCTTTTCCTCCCACATAACACATACACACAGTGTGCTTACTAATAATCTATATACTTGGTATAAAACTTTCTGCGTGTTTTTTTAATTATTTATTTATTGCAACGATGATTTCTAAATGTCGATAGGACACTCGTGTGGGGATAAAAGTTTTAAACAGTGGCAAAACTTAAAAATAAAATAAAATAAATGAATAACTAATCGTTGTCCTACCTTCACCGTGTGAGTGTTGCTGTGTGAATGTGGCAGCAGAGGCGGCAGGCAGCTCGGCTCAGTTCAGCTCGGCTCGGCTCGACTCGACTCCGCTCGGCTCGGCAGCGTTGTGACTCCGTTACACGGAGTGCGGGTTCAACTCTCCTCCCAAAAGTGAAGCGTCACCGCGCGTTCATCAGCGAAGGCGGTACACTGCGTTTCCTTGGAAAGCACTTTACTCCATCATTCCGCGGCGATAAAACACATAAAATGATCATTAGTAATGTCAGTGTACAGATGTCTTCGGTGCAGGTCGAATTATGTTGGATTTCACTGTTAGACTGACTGTCGTATCTAAAACGTGAGAGGGTTTCGAAGGAAATCATTACAAAGTGGCGAAAAAGTTCCAAAATATAGGGATTACAAATGTTTAGAGTTATTTTTTTCACTTTATTTCGAATAATAATCTCATTGGCAGGTTGTGAATACATTAAGCAACACCACAGTGATAAACGGTGTCTGAGGTGATTCATTAAAACAGGAGGGTCTTCAGTTTAACTTTCGTTTCTGTGGAAAAGGAAAGAAAATGCAGAAATCAGGTTTCATTTGATGTTGAAACAGGGTGAAAAAAAAAATCACAAAATGACAGGAGAATGCCACATTAAGAAGTTTAAATAATTCATTCATCCATTATCTTCCGCTTTATCCTCTATTAGGGTCACGGTGGGGTTCCTCATGCCCATCCAGGGGAGAACGTTTCGGGCGCTGGGCAGATACACCCAGGACAGGACTCCAATCTATCACACTCACACACAGAAACACGCATATACACTATAGGGGGCAATTTGGAGAACTCAATTGACTTGATCCATGTTTTTGGACTGTGGGAGGAAACCGGAGAACCCGGAGGAAACCCACGCGGACAAGGGGAGAACATGGAAACTCCACCCAGATGGGGATTCGAACCGGGAATCCCTAGCGCTGAGAGGCGAACGTGATAACCACTAAGCCACCGTGCCACCACTTATGTGTAAACAGGGGGGAAAAAATTACAAAATGACAGAAGAATGCCACTTTAAGTAGTTTAAATAATAATAGTAATAATAATGAGTATTGCTTTAGTGTTAATAGCAGACTTATGAAAATGATTGACCAAAAAGCAGTATGTAAATAAGTCTTTTAAGTGATAAAATTTTCTATTTTGCCTACACAAACACATGCATATACACACACACAAGTGAAGTAGAGAACACATGGTCTGGAGAGCACAGTTGTAGGCAATATAGTCAGGGGCAATTTATTAGTTCAGTTTACCTGTCTGGAAGCACAGTGGTTTATGGTTAACACTTTGGCTCTCGGCAGTGGGGATCCAGGTCCAAATATACATTTGGGTGTTTACATATTCTCCAGTTTCTTCCCACAGTCCAAAAACATGGATACAGGGTTAATTGGCTGCTCTAAATTGCCCCTATATAGTGTGTGTGCTTAACAATGCTCAAACCGTCCTCCCCTGGATGGGCAGGAGGAACCCCAAGTTCTTCATAAGTTTGCAGTATGGTTCCTTAAGCAAGGCCCTTAACCCTCATTGTTCCAGGGGTGCTGCATTACGATTGACCCTGCGCCACAAAACTTTATATATTTATTTAGTCTCCATTTTTATGTGCACACATTATAATATGTTATTATGACTTTTAAAAAGCTTAATCTTTTGCATTATTAAGTTTAGCCATTTTTTTGCCCATGTGTGATTCAACAAAAATGCATTTCAACTTAACCTTTACCTACAAACTAAGACAGAACAAAAGGTAAAATACAAAGAGCAAGAAATACAGAGGAAGATAAACAAAAAAAAACACACCCAACTCCTTTTACTCATCAGCACCTGAGCCTGAAACCTAAGAATACACATCCACAAAGGCTCTTTCAAATTGTGACAAAAACCCAGTTTGTTCATTCACTGTACAGGCTCTTCTGCTTTTCTTAACCAAGTATAACAATATATTTAAATAAAACATAATAATTAAACAATGTTAAAAAAAAACAATATAAAGAATGTGAAACCAAGAGTGACATACATCATGTCCATTACATATACTTAGATCATCGTCACCATGCATTAAACTCGGATTCTGATGGATCATAGCAGGAAATGTCTCACCACTGTATTATTTTACAATCTTTACATCAATTAGGCCATCACTTGATAACCAAACCAAAGCCTTTAAGCACTACTGTTGTTTCAGCAGTGCTGCTCTTACCACTGAGGCACTAATCTTGCTACACATTGAACATGCGCATACCCACAAATGCAAACTGCAACTATGTTGCCACTTAAGCCCCTCCAGACGCAAATGTCCGCACAACATCTGCATAACATTTCCATTCAGTTTTTAATCTGACCAGATAAATAAATAAATTCATTCATTCATTCATTCATTATCTCCCGCTTTATCCTCTATTATGGTCGCGATGGGGTTCCCCATGCCTATCCATGGGAGAACGTCAATCCATCGCTGGGCACACACTCACTCACACAGACACACTCTATTTGGGGCAATTTGGAGAATTCACTTGACTTGATCCATGTTTTTGGACTGTGGGATGAAACCATAGAACCCAGAGGAAACCCACGCAGACACGGGGAGAACATGGAAACTCCACCCAGATGGGGATTCGAACCGGGAAACCCTAGTGCTGAGAGGCGAACGTGCTAACCACTAAGCCACCGTGCCCTGACCAGATAAATAGTATTAAATATTTCACAATAATTAAAAGTCCCACACATAAGGAACATAAAAGTGAAACAGGACCTAAAGTCTCCTAAAAAGATTTGAGACTTGTGAACCTTTTAAACTTAATAGCACAACTGTTTTACAAAAGCAAGTTAAGAGTCAGAACACGGGGTCTCTCATAGTAAATCCATGATGCAATTACACAGTGGTAACGATTCGTGGACTTGAGATTTGAACTCCTCCGCTATTGTCACCACTGTGGGTCGCTGAGCAAGGCACCTTTACCCTAATTGCTCTATGGATACATCAGGAGATACCGTGTGTTTTGACTTTTAAAACATGTAAGTTGCTTTGCATAATAAGATGTGCTGTGGAGTCTAACCACTGAGCCGTTACACTCTCTAAAAAAACATGGCATGATGGATAAATTTTTGTAAAGTTGCATCTGAACAAACCACAAGACTTCAACCCCAATACCTTCAACAACAGCGCAAAAAAAGAATTAAGGATTTGCAAAGGTCCAGTCCACAACTTGGTTGAAAATGTTGTGGTAGAGTTGTGTATAAATGAATACCCACAGACCTGAACTACCTAAAGGCATGTTATCCCTCTGATGGTGTGGGAGACTATAGTTTTTCCACACACGGCTTTATTATTCTGTCTTTGTTTATGTAAAATCATATCACAGTGTAATTTGTAATGTGTCGTTGTAAACCTGAGCTTGTTTTATCTCATGTTAAGAGCCATGCGAGTTTTCCTCCGTGTGCGGATATGTAAAACAATAGAATTTAAAGTGGCTGGTTCCTTTTGTACACGGCAGCACGTTAACAAGTCTGAGGAGTTTGCATGGTCTTCTGCATTAGGCGTGCCACAGGGAAATAAACCACACCACCCGCACCTCAGAGGACTAAACACCTTCAGTAGTGATATGGCATATGTCTTTTATGTCTTATGTCTTTTCATATGTTTTTTGAAAATGTTATAAATAAGACTGAAAGGAGGCAGCATTATTGCTTAGTGGTTAGCATGTATTCCTCTCAGCGCTAGGGATTCTCGGTTCGATTCCCAAACTGGGTGGAGTTTCCATGTTCTCCCCGTGTCCATGTGGGTTTCCTCCGGGTTCTCTGGTTTCCTCCCACAGGCCAAAAACATGCATCAAGTCAATTGAATCCTCCAAATTGCCCCATATAGAGTGTGTCTGTGTGTGTAAGTGTGTGCCCAGCGATAGATTGGCGCTCTGTCCTGGGTGTATCTGCCCAGCGCCCGGAACGTTCTCCCCTGGATGGGCATAGGGAACCCCCCCACCGTGACCCTAATAGAGGATAAAGTGAAAGATAATGTATGAATGGATAATGACTATATATCCTCATCCTAAACCAGTGTATTCGAACATTAAGTATAGTAATATCTGTTTTTTGTGAATTTACACGTATGGTTGTCTTAATATAAAACTTTTTTTAGCAAATAAATATACACAAACAACAGATGACAAACAAATGCATAACATCGGTAGCATGTCGCCCATGTTTTTCCCAACATTGTAGCTTAAGCACAACTATATGAATGCAAATAATATAATTCCAAGCTCAAGCTCAAATAAAACCCACACTAAGTCTAAATGCTCATATAAGCTGACCTTGCCGTCTGCAGTTAATGTTTCTATATTATTATTTATCAGGAGATGTGCACGGTGTTGAACAGTGTCTAGTCTCATCTGATATTCACCTCGTGGCTATGTGAAATCCACCAGATACTAGTTTCTTATACTCCTTAATATATACCAGTAAATTAATTAGTTACTTTATGGCATTACATTATATTATTTGTCTTAATAATTACGTCTATGCTCATGGGGTAAGTGAGTTATTTAAAATGTTTACAAGTACGAACAGATAGCTATTTTAAAAATGAAGTGAGGGCGACCTCTGGTGGATTAATTACCATACAGCATGACTTTTTGGTGCATTTTTTTTTTTTGAAAACAAATCAAACCCAGCACCTTAAATTCATGTTTTTGGACTGTGGGAGGAAACCGGAGAACCCGGAATCCCACACGGACACGGGGGGAACATGAAAACTCCACCCACATAGGGATTTAAACCTGGGTCGAACCAATACACCGCCGCTATTTAAATCTATTAATCTTAATATAACCTATCAATTATACAAATTTAATAAATTGAACAGGCTGTGTTTATTTACTAAGTTAATTACAACCTTTTAAAACATTTTATATTTTTATTTCTAAGGCACCTTTATAGACAGTTTCTCGCTGCCAAAGGGCTGCAAACTAAAAGCAACTGACAAAAAAAGCAACAATAATAATGCATTCATTATCTTCCGCTTTATCCTTTATTAGGGTCGCGGGGGGGGGGGTTCCCCATGCCCATCCAGGGGAGAGCGTCTCGGGCGCTGGGCAGATACACCCAGGACAGGGCGCCAATCTATCGCTGGGCACACACTCACACACACAAACAGACACACTCTACATGGGAGACATTTGGAGAACTTAATTCACATGATCCACGTTTTTGGACTGTGAGAGGAAACCGGAGAAGCCGGAGGAAACCCACGCGGACACGGGGAGAACATGGACACTCCACCCATGGACACTTTTTTTTTTTTTTTTTTTTTTTTAATATAAAGGTCTAAATTGGTTTGTTTTTTAGTAGACCAGAGACCACCAAGCTAATCAGCTGATCACAGAAGCGGGTCGTTAGTTTATTATGAGGACCTTTGGTTCCCATAAATAGGCGCGCGCTTCCCACACAGACAGACGCACACACACGCACACACAGAAAGACGGGCGCACGCACGCACACACACACACACACAGACAGACACACACACACACAGACGCGCGCGCTCACACGCTGTCAGTCAGAGCAGCTTCCCCCTGACGCGCGAGCGACACACAAACAGAGCGCGCGCGCGCGCGCGCACACCCACACACACACACACACACACACACCACCAGCAGCAGCAGCAGCAGCAGCAGCAGCAGCAGCAGCAGCAGCAGCACCAGCAAACTTTCCTTCACTTTGGGACTCGGGTTCGATCGCACAGCCGGCGTTGTCGCGTGGGCTCATCATGATAACCTGACGTCCCGCGCGCTCCCCGGCTCACACGAACACACGCGCGCGCGCGATGGAATCGAACCTCACGAGCCGCTCCACGCAGCAGTACGCGCACGTCCGCGTGTGGACGTCCCTGGTGGCCTTCGCGATCCTGTTCGTCTTTAACATCCTCATCAACTGGACCATCGTGCGCGAGGGGCGCCTGCGCGGCCACGCGCGCTTCGTGCTCGTCTTCCACCTGCTGTGCTCGGCCACCCTCTACTTCGCCGTGTGCTTCGTCTTCTACCTGCAGATCCACTTGGACCTGAAGCTCGGCGTCCACGCGTGCGCGGCGCTCATGACCGTGCTGACCACCAGCGCCTCCAACATCCTGCTCACCATCACGGCCATGGCGCTGGACCGCTACGTGGCCATCTGCTTCCCGCTCAAGTACAGCAACGTGCGCTGCAGGCACTGGCCCTGGCTGCTCGGGCTGTTGACCTGGGCGCTGGCGTCCATCATCCCGCTCAGCCTGTTCCCCAAAGTGCACAACGTCACAGGCATCGAGAGCCAGAACCAAAGCTGCAACCGTGAGCAGCTGAAATCGGGCGAGGTCCATAAAGTTCTGCTGATCTCCATCTGCACCACCCTCATCCTCTACAGCTACGTGCGCATCCTGTGCGTCGGGCGCCGCCTCGGCGTGTTGAACCGGCGGAACCGCGCCGGCTGCAGGACCATCACCCTGCACATGCTGCAGCTCGCCGTTTACATCCTGCCCAACATTTTCAACTTCGTCCTGCACGTGTTGAAGAGCAAGAAGCTGATCAAGGCGCACACGAAGGAGCGATTCGCTGTGATCACCTTCGTGTTCTTCAGCCTGGCGCAGTGCATCGCGCCCATCGTCTACGGGCTGCGCAAAGAGGAGCTGCTGGAGCATCTGCGGCTGCGCTTCCCCTGTTTATCCTCCAGACTCAAGAGCCTGCTGGAGTGGACCGTCGGCATCACCAGCACCTCACACCCGCAGAGGCAAAGGTACCGTGTGTCTATCCATAAAATGGTTCTCCAATATCCCATCCTAATGAGCGTTGAAAGTTCAAGAAGTAACAAAAAAAAGTTTTGCAGCAATGGCCTTCATTTTGAATGTTTGATTGGCCAATCAATTTGATTGGTTTGATTTATATCAATTTGTTAGAACTGATTGATTTGTCCTGGTTAAGTTGGTTTACATTACATTTGTTCATTTTATCCAAAGTGACTTACAAGGTGAACACAGAAGTAATCACAGCATCCCTGGAGCAATAAGGGTTAAGGGTCTTGCTCAAGGATCCACACTGGTAACTTCAGTGGACCTGGGATTTGAACCGCCAACCTTCAGATTGATAACCCTACACCCTACCCACTGAGCTACTGCACCCCCTAAGGTTTAGTGTCTTGCATTATCATAGATCATAAATCATAATCAGTTCAAATCAGAAATCTATCCATCCATTATCTCCCACTTTATCCTCTATTAGGGTCGCGGTGGGGTTTCCCCCATGCCCATCCAGGGGAGAACGTTTCGGGCGCTGGGCAGATAGACCCAGGACAGGGCGCCAATCTATCGCTGGGCACACACTCACTCACACAAACACACTCTATATGGGGCAATTTTGAGAATTTAATTGACTTGATCCATGTTTTTGGACTGTGGGAGGAAACCGGAGAACCCGGAGGAAACCCACG
>JAFMOD010000064.1:3259320-3278267 GCA_019802435.1 Corydoras maculifer | reverse complement strand
ATCCTCTATTAGGGTCGCGGTGGGGTTTCCCCCATGCCCATCCAGGGGAGAACGTTTCGGGCGCTGGGCAGATAGACCCAGGACAGGGCGCCAATCTATCGCTGGGCACACACTCACTCACACAAACACACTCTATATGGGGCAATTTTGAGAATTTAATTGACTTGATCCATGTTTTTGGACTGTGGGAGGAAACCGGAGAACCCGGAGGAAACCCACGCAGACACGGGGAGAACATGAAAACTCCACCCAGATGGGGATTCGAACCGGGAATCCCCAGCGCTGAGAGGCGAATGTGCTAACCACTAAGCCACCGTGCCGCCCAATTAAATATTAACTTAAAAAAAAAAAAGAAAGAAAGATTCAGTGAACGTGGCATCAATATTCATGTTGCCACCGACTCTTTTCACTAGTTCCGGTTTAAGCTGGTGTTCAAACAGAAAAACAAACTCTCCTTACCTCTGGTTCTCTGGAAATGGAAGCTGAAGAAACCAACACAACCTGTAGAAAAAAGATTTTGATTAATGGGTAAACAGTATAATTAATAGTTTTAAATTTAATTAATCAAAAGTAATTATTTTAAGCTTTTATTCAAGATGAGCAAACATGAAATCAAGTTCTGCACTCGACAACGACAATTTATTGGACACAAATTTGGGAACAGCAGGAGTCATTCCCACTTATCTACTGACCTTCAGGTCGCATGGCTGGTTCCTTAACCACAACCCTATGACTATTCTGTATATATATGGATACATTAATTCATTATCTCCCGCTTTATCCTCTAGAAGGGTCACAGTGGGGTTCCCCATGCCCATCCAGGGGAGAACGCTTCAAGCGCTGGGCAGAAAGACCCAGGACAAGGCGCCAATCCATCTCTGGGCACACACTCACTCACACAGACACTCTATATGGGGCAATTTGGAGAACTCAATTGACTCGATCCATGTCTTTGGACTGTGGGAGGAAACCGGAGAACCCGTAGGAAACCCACGCGGACACGGGGAGAACATGGAAACTTCACCCAGATGCAGATTCGAACCGGGATTCCCTAGCGCTGAGAGGCGAACGTGCTAACCACTAAGCCACCGTGCCTTCTTTATGGATACATTGTTGTTGTAATTTAATTTAACAACAAGTTAAAGATCTGGGCAAATTCTAAACTGATGTAAACACTTTATAATACAATAAAAAACACCATGTCATTTCCCCCTTTTTTAAAGTTTCATTGTTTTAGATTTCGTTTTTGTTTTTAGTGTGTAGATAAAAAACAAATGCACAAAATAATTATTCGTTCCAATGAAAAAGGAAGCTGTGCGAGTTAAGACTTTCCACACATTTTGCAAATTCAGTAAAAGAGAGGAAACTAATACTGCATGTTCATTATTTTCAAAACATTGCATATTATCTATTCAGTCACGAATAACCCTTGTATGTTTCACAATGATTCTGATTCATAACCCTGCGCCTCCTGCAGTGTGTCTGAGTCCAAAAACTTGGATTTAAGGTAAATTGGCTGCTCGTAATTGCCCCTATTTAGACCATACCTATGTAGTGTGTGTCTGTGTGTGTGATTGTGAACCTAGCGATGGATTGGCACCCTGTCCAGTGTGTATCTGCCCACCGCTTGAAACGTTGGGCCCTGTATGGGCATGGCAATGGGCATGGGAAACCCCCCCCCCCCGCGAACTTTGTAGAGGATAAAGCGGAAGCACTTTCGCATGTTTACATGCAAACAGATGATTTCCATGACCTGACGACTTGAAAACTGAATGCATGGTAATGCATGATGCATTACAAAGCTAAAGTGCCAGCACCTCAAATCTATTTTTAATCGTCCCACATTTAAAATTATTTACTTAAAAAAAAAAAAAAAATCTCTTCCTCTGCTTCTGTACATTAGTGCTTTTTAACCACAAGACCACAAGGTTATTGATGTCAGGGGGAAGGAGGGGGTTGTCAGTCTGTCTCACACCTTCACAGACAGAGTCATTTGGTAAAAATTATTTTGATGGAAATATATTTCCTTATGAAAAAATACATGGAACCTTAAAAGTACTTACCACAGTTCCTCTGAGGAGTCGGTTCTTTACTCATGATCAACTTCATGATCACGTGCGACACACATTCATGTGGTCTCCTTCCGGCAGGTAGACTGCGTTCTGTCAGAGCCTGTGAATTGCAAACTGCTGACATCGCAACCTACATTTTGTTATTGTGGAGTCCCGTTAACCTCTTTATATTATTCATTGATCAGTTCCACTTCCCACACAGATGCACTTTGTTATTTTATAGACTGTAGTTCATCCGGTTCTCTAGTCTGTTACAATAGTCTAGTCTGTACAATATTGGTTGGTTCTTTCTTCTCAGTTAAGCTGTTTCAGAAATCCAGCATTATTGCTGTATGATGCACTCAGAGCAGCAGAACACATGAACATATCTCCACCACACTAATGTTTCATCCACCAACCTTTGTGGTGGTCCTGACAACTAAATACGATTTTACAGGGGACCACCATAGTATATATAGAAATAAACAAGACTACAATCTGTATTTAAAAGACATGACGTGCATCTGTATGATAAGTGCAGCCAGTTACCTTATCAATGTGTTATAACAAGATGGTGTACAGCAATGTATACTTACAGAGCTGCTTCAGCATTGTTTGCAGCTTGAACAGATTAATAAAGGCACTCTGTGCATACCGACGGTGAGTGTTTACTGTGTAAATCCCTAATTTCATTTGAAATTTTTTTCCAATTTGTGTCTTTTCCCAAAATTACCTCAAAGTCTTGAAATGCACTTTGTTGTTCTTGGTGAATTTTTAGTTTTAATTCCCTACCACTATTTTTTTAAGTGTTGTAGCTAAAAAGCCAAAACCTTTACCTAACTATTAAGGTAACCCATTTAAGGTAAATAATTGTATAAAACTTTTTCTCTCAAATTCAGTTATTAATGTTCAGACAAGACGAGATAGATATCACTACCCCTATATATTCATTTGTCAAAATTGTATGGCTTTTAACTGATCAAGTCACAAAAGAAATAATTAGACCCTTGCTTAATTGGACATACTCATACCCACATACAACCCGCCCCATTTTTCACCACTCAACTCCTGCACTATTAGTGATGACATTATTTTTACATGTCACATTATTGTACTTTGCAAAAGAAGCAAACAATGTCAACTAAAAGATTCTTGCATATGTTTCAGGGAGAGGAGAATGACCTCAGAGACACTGTTATCCAGGGAGCTATCGCAGACCACCGTGTGACTGTCAGAGACCTCAGTTGCACTGAGCAACTGGACTGCAGATGGATTTTACACAGATAAAAGATGGAGACACTATTCGGGTGATTTTCCTCCTGAACTGTAAACTGTGAAAAAGTTTAAGAGGGCAAAGAGGGGACGTGTTAAGCTATTATTTGACCTGCGGGGCAGCTATGCTTTCTGGCAAGCAAAAAAAAAAAAAAAAACCTTCTTGTTATTCAGCTACTAAAAATGGATTTCTCAGAATGAACCTGGAACTGCAGTTCACTCTAAAAATGAAAGTAAATCTTCCCTACGACAAAACATTGTTTGTTACCGATGAGCACGGCTGATGAAGACCAGTCTTCACACCAGTAAACCAGAACGACTGGTCTCCCAAACGCACAGCTGCAAAGTCAATATACCTTCAGTGTTGGTCATGGAACATTCTATTGTTTAACTTATCTGGATCCTTAACCTCAGAGATTAATGGAATGACTGCTTTCCATCGCAGACTGCTCATTAAGGACTTTCACTTTGTTGGCAATAAGGACATTCCCCTCTGGAACAGATATCTCAGGTTTGTTACAGTAAACAGAAGCCAGGAACTCCTTAGCATATTAAAAATAAGAGACTGCGGACATGCAGTCAGTCTTAAGGACACGGCACAGGGTCAGGGTTAACAGTCGATCGACATTTCTGTGATGAGCCACAAAACATTACGAGTCTCAGGTGAGCAGACGTTCAGAACATCAAAGATCACAATAAATCATTTTCCTCATAAATCTCCCCTGTGCACAAACTGGTCAGACGCATTTGGACACTTACAATATCAGTCAAAAGTTTGGACATGCCTCTCTGCTCTATTTCCCCCACTTAACTAGTTCCAATGACTATTTTTTGTTAGTCTCCTGTTGGTTCTCTGTTCTCTATTGGTCAGGAGTATCACAGAACAGGTGGGTGGTGGATTTGGATGGTGGATTGTTTGTCATTTCTGCAGTGACACGGAAGTGGTGAGGGGTTTTTAGTGCAGCAGTGCTGCTGCAGTTTCATTTCTGCACCCACCAAATAATACCCGCTCTGTGGTGGTACTATTGGGGTTCTGACCATTAGAACAGCGTAAAGGGAACGTACACAGTATGTACTGTAGAACACAAACAGATGAACAAGTCTGGAAAACAGATCTTTACAGGAAGTGGAACTGAGAACATGGACAAGTGAGGCAAAAATGAGGCATGTCCAATCTTTTGACTAGCACTGTATAGTTCAGACTAGGCCTTAAAGCTAATAGTTTATGTTGCATTATATGCATTTGAATGGCTATGCATCAGGTCTGTGTGATGCACCCAATTCATTTTAAAAGCCAGTCACTCAGCAGTCAGCATTCCCTGTGCATGCAAACGTGATGTAAGCTACCTGCACATCGGAGGTTTGCTGGTATTGTGACTGACTTGGTTGCCCATCCAATTCAGGTTCCCTGTGTCCACAGATGCGCATTTACCATGCATGCTGATATTACAAAACCCGGACACCAGTTTCAGCAATATGTCTTGCTGTTAACATACATTAAGCAAGAACAGACGCTGAAGTAAACAACACACTGCAAAAAATAAGAAAAATTAACACAATTCAAGAATGTATTCTTGTACAAGAACCAAGCAAATTATCTGTCAGTATATTGAGTATTTATCCTATTAAATTAAGATAAACATAAGAAAAAAAAAAAATTATTTACCTTATTTTAAAAACCTTTTTAGGGTGTGGTAGCTCAGTGGGTAGGGCTTTGGGTTATCAATCTGAAGGTTAGGGGTTCAAATCCCAGGTCCACTGAAGTTACTAATGTGGGTCCTTGAGCCAGACATCCTCATTGCTCCAGGGATGTTGTGACGAACCCTGTGCTCACCTTGTAAGTCACTTTGGATAAAAGCGTCAGCTAAATGACTAAATGTAAGGTTTCGTACGCATTAATATTTTCTGATTTGTTAAGTTTTTTGCACAAAAGTCATGTTATTTCAGTAATGGTTCTAATTTCAATTTGACAATGTTTTCAAAGAACTAAAATAGGGCGAAAGTCAAACCAATGTGCAGAACTCATCAAAAAAAGTGGAGGTGGCTAAAAAACCTCCATATTAACCCTTATAATGCTGGAACTGGATGTTCAGAAAACGTATTTATATTACATTTGGTCATTTATTGGATGCTATTATCCAAAGCGACTTACAAGATAAGTACAGGGTTAATCACAGCATCCCTGGAGCAATGAGGGTTAAGGGTCTTGCTCAAGGACCCACACTGGACCTGGGATTTGAACCTCCAACCTTCAGATTGATAACCCAACACCCTGACCACTGAGCTACTGCGCGTCTTTATGGGCATGTCTGGTGCACACATGCGTTTCCGCAAATTATTGAAATCTGCTATGAAACCAAAGTTCTAAACATTAAGGTTGAACTTATGGATCTGGGAGAAAACACTGGAGAGGTTTAACTGCAACAAACCAAGTCTCATTTACATAAAATAAAAAAAATAACAAGGTTTTTCACATTATTTATTAAGATACTGTTCAGTTGATTTCAATGGACTGTGATTTCCAGTAATAACATGTTTTCTTCAGAAAGTTTAAATATCCCGTGAAACGCCCACATGATGGGCGTTTCACGCCTCTGAGCAGGTCAGGCACTGTGGAACTGTGTGTTTGTATATATACACGTGTGTATGTGTGTCTGTACTGCATTACCGTCATTATAAATACATTCCTCAGCACGTCAGCTGTTTTCATTGAGGTTTCCCTTCGTTTGGGAGAATTTGTCTCTGTGTTACTGGAAGGTGAACCAGCAGAGTGAATTCAGGTTACGCTGCAAGCTCGCTGTACAATTGAATCAGCATCTGTGCATTTGGCAGATGGGGATGTGCGGCAGTTCCTGGCATATTGATAACTCCGATACCAAACCATTTCCTGTTTTTCAAATGCACATGAAGAATGTCTGCAAGATTCTTATTTGAAAAAACGATGACATCGATGCTGTAGCTAAAATCAACTGAAGATCAGTAATACAGGAGAATTCCCTCATTACAGATTAATTTAATATCAAAACTCATTTAGTCTTCAAGTATAAAATCTGACTCACATTCTCAGCTGCTCTCAAAGCTCAGAGCTGGACCTTTCTTTGTTTTCCAGACGAATTAACACTCATTTTTCCACGACGAGACCCAGAAGTATACATAACGCTTACCTTAAAAACTACCTGCCAGCCAGCATTAGTTCTATAGTGAAAGTACACAGCACGTAGTCTTACACTATGGACATGCTAGCTAAGAAATATGGACGATTAATCTTGATTACATCAGAGAATCCCAGGGTCAGAGTAAAGGGATGGGGTGCTTTAAAAGCCCAGGGGGTGAGGGGAGACCACGCCACCATTCTCTACCACAGCAGAGGAAATGGCACGCAGGTTCTTGAAGATCTGTTTGGATTTGCCTGATCTCAGGAACCTGATGTCCTGCATGATTCGGTCATGGGCCTGAAGGGGAACAAAGGGAAGAGAGCAAAGTCATTTAAACGTTGAGGAAGAGCTGAGCACATACTGACTGATGCATGAGGTGTTTGCTGATCAATGCCTGATAAGAGCATCTATTTATTTACAGCCACAGGCGTAAAAGCCAAACAACCAGGAGGTGGACTGACTTTACTGTAGAAACAGATAAACCCAGGACAGGGCACCAGTCTACTATCGCTGGGCACGCTCACTCACAAACACAGACTACATGGGGCAATTTACCTTGAATCCATTTTTTGGGACTGTTTGGGAAGAAAACCCACTTGGACATGAAACATAAAAACCCAGATCGGGATTTGAACCTAGATTCCCAGCGCTGAAAGGGGAACGTGCGAACCACCAAGCCACTGTGCCACCCATATAATTCAAACCCAATTATATGAAAGGCCATAAGAGAGATGAGCTGATTCGTACCTCGGTGCACCAGGTTTCACAGAGCATCTTCTCATGTTGAGCAGAGGAGTGTCCCTGGCTTAAAGATCTTGAAGTCCTTGAAAGTATAAAAAACACCAAAGAATTTAGTTTGCACAAAAGTAGTATGATATTTACATACAAAAAAATCAGTTTTGGAACAACCACGTATTTGAGAACAGGGCTTCAAGGTGCTACCTGGACAGCACTACAACCATAGCATACAAGTCAATGGCACAGTCTGCGACTTTCTTCAGCACAAACTGCTCATCTGTAAAAACAAGAACACATTCAATTGAAAGTTTGTAGGTTATAAAGGCCATTAACACAGTCTAAGTGTGTCCATAAGTAATTGGACACCAATATTGGTATTGAAGTTAACAATTATGGGTCCTTGAGCAAGGCCCTTAACCCCTTATTGCTCCAGTGGGGGCTGTATCAACTTAACCATCAAGTTGGGATACTTGTAAGTCACTTTGGAGAACAGCGTCTGCTAAATGACTCCACGTATAATGTAATACACTCCTGGATTTATCATCTCTAAAAGCATGAAGATTGAAAGAGCGTTGTCTGAACATCCACAAGATGCCGAAACACATTTCAGCTTCATTCATTCATTATCTCCCGCTTTATCCTACATTAGGGTCGCGGTGGGGTTCCCCATGCCCATCCAGGGGAGAACGTCTCGGGCGCTGGGCAGATAGACCCAGGACAGGACGCCAATCCATCGCTGGGCACACACTCACTTACTCAAACACACTATATATGGGGCAATTTTGAGAATTCAATTGACTTGATCCATGTTTTTGGACTGTGGGAGGAAACCGGAGAACCCGGAGGAAACCCACGCAGACACGGGGAGAACATGGAAACTCCACCCAGATGGGGATTTGAACTGAATCCCTAGTGCTGAGAGGAGAACATGCTAACCACTAAGCCACCGTGCCGCCCACATTTCAGCTTCTTTAAAAAAAAAAAAAAAAAAAAAAAAAAAAAAGGGGGACGTTTATTGCCGATGTTAAACCATGAGGCACGGCTCAATACTGACCTTACAGTTCATCTCAGAAAAGGTCTTCACTAAAACCAGTAAGGAAACTCAATACCTCGGAAGGGTTGCAATATACTTGGGCCAAACAGAGGTTTTATTAATGCAAATAAAACAGCCGAATTAGAGCTGACTGTTTTAATACAGAAGTAGAATGTGACGAGCAGAATTGTTTGAAATGCCCACACCGGAAACCAATCGATGCATGCCACCACAAAATTGCAAGATCGGCAGTTGCAGAAGCGGGACATGTACTATTTTCAGTACTATTTTCAGCAAACTTTCATCCTTGTGATGTTCAAAAGATAAGACCTTTTTGATAAGAAAGGCAAGTAAAAAAAAAAAAAAAACACAAATGTTGCAGCACACTCAGAATTTTGATTTTCTGAATCTCAAAAAGAGAAACACACACACACACACACCTGTTAAATGACCATCACAAACCTGTGCATATTTTTTTCTTTAAATAAATTGAAAGGCTTTATTGTTTTTGTGGTTAAAATGTACCTGGAATTTGTTTTGTTTTAATGGAAGAAACCTGAGGACCAAGGCACCATGGGGAACGACTCCTTGAGCAGAGTTAACAGTAAAGGACAGGAAGGTACAGACTTTATATATGTTAAAAGTGTCAAATTTGATCTATTCATTATCTCCCGCTTTACCCTATATCGGGGGAGGGGGGGGGGTTTCCCATGCCTATCCAGGGGAGAATGTTCCGGGGGCTGAGCAGATACCCCCAGGACAGGAATCACAGAGCTAAACAGCTACCATTGTGTTTAGTTTTACTCTGCAATCATTTCATTTAAAAAAAGGGCGCCAATCCATCGCTGGGCACACACTCACTCACACACACACACACACACACACTAACTTGATTGCGATCTCAGTTTACCGGCTGTACACATAGTGCAGCGGATCTCTCAGGAAGTTTAACATTCAACACTGAATTTACATTTTATTGCATTACATTAGATCATACTGCAAACGATTTTACCCAAAGTGACTCAGCGATGTGCACTGAAGCAGACTGAGCCTGAACAGATCATGCGTAATATTTATAGGACGGTCAGAAATAACTGATCACCAATTTTAACTGACAGGAAATTTGTGTGATGAAAGCACAGTTGAGTGCTAAACATACTTCCTTAGCAGGTTGGGCAACACACAGTTTACTTACCAATTATTCTCTTGCCGTGCTTTATCAGCAGATCCTCAATGACTTGTCCAAACTGCTCAATGGCTTTAACAGTCTGAAAAAGCAAACATGTCCTATTTTATTAAAATTTAATGTTTAAAGTTTTCAGTTCAGTGCATCACTCATGTGGCGGCACGGTGGCTTAGTGGTTGGCATGTTCTCATCTTAGCACTAGGGATTCCCGGTTTGAACCCCAATATGGGTGAAGTTTCCATGTTCTCCCTGCGTCCACGTGGGTTTCCTCCGGGTTCTCCGGTTCCTCCCACAGTCCAAAAACATTGACCAAGTCAATTGAGTTCTCTAAATTGCCCCATATAGAGTGTGTGTGTGAGTGAGTGTGTGCCCAGTGATTGATTGGCGCCCCGTCCTGGGTGCATCTGCCCAGCGCCCGAAACGTTCTCCCCTGGATGGGCATGGGAAACCCCCCCCCAGACCCTAATAGAGTATAAAGAGTGAGATAATGGATGGGATGGATTCATCACTCATTGTTCCAGCCATTAGTTTTGTCAGACACTGTAATGCTTTAGGATCGTCGTACCAGATCTCCGCTGTGAGCCAACTCCGGATGAATACTTCCCTGAAGGGTGAGGCCTGTACTCAAACCTGCCTTCCTGTGTAACAGAAATAAATATGTGTTATGTTACTTTGGTCAATCATTAAAACCGACCATCATTCGGCACAAAATGAATATATCTCATTGTGTTACTGATAAAAGACCTCTTGGCACGTTTGGAGATCTCTCCCGCCAGCAAGCCAGCATTGCTGATTGGACTCTTGAGTGCCTTCTGGAGACTCTTCAGCTGATTACCTGCATTCTATTCATCAGAACACATTAGTTAATATATGCAATGAAACCGTTATTAGTTCAAATATTAACATATCTTTTTAAAATGAATGTTTGCTGCAGCAAAACTTTAGAAACTCCTAAGAATTTTAGCCAAAAACTTAACTACTAAAAATGAAACAGGTTTTTAAACCAGTATTTCTCGAATGACTTTTCAGCTTAATGAATGTAGCATCAGCATAACATTTCTGATTGCTTGCAAGTCTTAAACTAAACTACTGTCTCTGAACAGAGCAACAGTTGATAACCACAAACTACTGAAACCACAACCATTTCAGCTGTGTGCACAGGAAGTGTGTACCCCACACACGTGAATCTTCCTGGCGGCCCACCTGTTCCCAAATTACCTGGAAGCCATTGAGCGCCACAAAGAGTCGCAGGATGTCATTGGCACCCTCAAAAATACGGAAGATGCGGAGGTCTCGCAAAATCCTCTCAAGACCCGTCTCCTGTAGCAAAGTCACATTTTGAGAAAAATTAATAAATAAAATTTTAATTCAGCACACTGTAGACTTCATACAATACCAAATCAATACCTGCATACCCACATTACAATGGTAATGAATATTCGTTCATTCTTTATCTTCCACTTTATCCTATATTAGGGTCGCGGGGGGTTCCCCATGCCCATCCAGGGGAGACCGTTTTAGGCGCTGGGCAGATATACCCAGGGACAGGGCGCCAATCTATCGCTGGGCGTAATGAAAATTGACCAGTTTTCTAATTTAAAAAGAAATCCAGAGACTGCAAAAGATCTACATTGAAAAATGATTCAACAACCAATCGGTAGCTCAGAAATGATTCAGACAAAAATTAAGTTTTTGGCTGAAATAAGTGAAAAAACAGAATGATTTGAACTGAACAATATCATTTTTGA
Source organism: Corydoras maculifer (assembly GCA_019802435.1). Classification (NCBI taxonomy): domain Eukaryota; kingdom Metazoa; phylum Chordata; class Actinopteri; order Siluriformes; family Callichthyidae; genus Corydoras; species Corydoras maculifer. The sequence goes on along the minus strand of JAFMOD010000064.1, from coordinate 3,267,084 downwards.
TGATTCGTTTTTTTTCTAGTTTTATATTTTTTCATAATGAGTCACTGAAGCAGAATTTTAAAAAAAATAATAATAATAATACAGTTTTAAGCATTCAAGCCAAAGAGACCTCAAAAAAGAACCAAGAACAGAGCTATTGTATATACACACACAAGAACAAACAAAATATTGTGAGAACCAAAATTTGTTTACAATTACATGAGATCCCCACAGAACACTGTGTAGTGACCACATGCTGCTAAATCATTTCCTTTTAAAGTCATGTTTTATGGCTATAGTTATAGTTAGCTATATTTTGTTAAAGCAGTGGAGACTGTTAAGTTAGGTCTCTGTAATGTTATCACAATGCATAAAAACTAACAGCTATCACTTCCCTCCCCGTCTTAGTGCCTGTGCCCTCATCCTCCTCACACACACAGTCTAATTTCATAACAAGGTGAAGCAAGGCTCTTTGTAAATGCAGTAAACATGTGGTCTGTGTGGATCTTTCTTTCAGTGGTCAGTTTCAGAACTAAAAAGGTTATTATTTCTTTTAACTCATGTCATGTAATACGATCAAATTGCATTTTCTTAGTCACATTGATGTTTAAACTTTACTTTTACTGAAAACTTTTACATATTTACCAACATAATACTATATTTTTTGGTTTGTCTGCTGGGATGTAATAAATAATCATTATTTTTGGATTGCAGTTTGGGCTTTGGCCAAAATTTTTTTATTTTGGTGCTTTACTATGAACAATAAGATAATGACTTGTCTTGTTGTGTTGTGTAATAAATGGTAGAGTTAAAGGTGAACTGACACACTTCCATGATCGAAATCAAACTAAACACTCTCACTTAAAGTACTAATGGTGTAGCTCAGTTACAGACAAAAAAAGCAGATGTTAAATAAAAAACAATTCCAAAATTAGATGTGCTGATTCATCTAGTCAAACTGCTTACTTCTGCCTCGGTTCTGCACACTTCTATATTCTGCAGATTGCACTTCAGCATGTCCACATGCCTGTTTGCTCACACACACACCAGAAACGAGGACATTGGAACACGATGACTAGGACGACGATGGAATAAGCACCGATAATGCTTCGCTAAAAATAAACTGTGCAGTGGTTTGTCTTTAAAGCTCCAAACCCAAAAAAGAGGGGCAACAAGATCAAACACCTACACATTGTTTCCAGTCTTCACCCAAACTTCTCTCTGTTTTAAATGTCTGTGCTTTATGTGGGAGTCTTTAAATGGCATCACGTCGTCCTGTACCACCGCCCAGTCATTCAGTAAGAGACTAAAACCTCCTGCTTATGGCGCCTTTTTAATTTTAATACATTTAAAGAACTTTGTTCCATTACATTTTTTCCTCCCCAAAATGTTTAATGCAGTACAGAAATAATATTTGCATTTTTATGTAAAGCCCATCCAAGGGAGAACGTTTCAGGCGCTGGGCAGATACACCCAGGACAGGGTGCCTGATCTATCGCTGGGCACACACTCACACAAACACACTCTATATGGGGAAATTTGGAGAACTCAATTGACTTGACCACTATGCCACTGTGCAGCCCGCCCTATAAATGACATTTTTATTACCCATGTTACCAAAAGTTATTAAATTACAACCATCCACTACGAACTGATGTCCGTTTTCGGATCACAAGTAGACATCCTTAAGTACCATTAAGTTACTGAGACTCAGACCACACACTGAAGCTCCTCCCACTCAGATGGCATGCTCAACTTTTTCTTAAACTTATATAATTTCCAGCAATCTTTGCATTTTTCATAAATTCTGAAAACATCAGGAATGTATTAAAGACACTTTGCAGGCCACCTTAATCACAGACCTATGTTTCTTATAATGAAGACTATGCTTTATCAAGACTTATTGTTATGCAGTTATCAGACTCTGCATTACAGATTTAAATTACTGTTCCAGTTTTCGGAGCACATAATGCAGACTGCACCAGATTAAAATAGGTACTAACCTATAACAGACTGCTCTAGATTAAAATCACTGTCCATGTTACTAAGATTATAAATGCAGACTGCACCAGATTAAAACAGGTACTGACCTATAACAGACGGCTATAGATTATATATATATATATATATATATATATATACACACATACATACACACTGTCCATGAAATGATGTTTATAATGTAGACTGCACCAGAATGAAACAGGTATTGAACTAATAGCACAGACCACTACAGATATAATCACTGTCCATGTCACTAAGATTATAAATGCAGACTGCACCAAATTTAAACAGTTACTGAGTTTACAACAACTTACAGAAATTTGGATTCCATCACTGTACATTGTAACACCTAATAATACAGACTTCACAAACTTAATACAGTTTTTAACGCAGCCTGCACAATATCCACTGACTTAATTTCTTATATTAATATTTTGAGTATATGAAATTAAACAGTAGAATTTAATTTATTACCGCATTTCATTTATTATTTATTGTGAATTTTCCCATTGTGGGACAAAAAGGTTTATCTTAATAACAAAACTTACCTTCATAAAGCCCATTCCACCCATAACCTGAATAGATTCATCTGTCACAGTCCACGCTGCTTCCTGAAACCACAAAAGAGCCTTTATTTATCTGAGTGTCAATTGAAACATTATTAAACATGAGAAGTCTTTTTAGATTAGATCAAACACACAGTAATGATGCATCCCATTATCACCTGGATAAATAGAAAGTTATTTCCTTTACAAGCAATGAGGACATAACACACTTTTAAAGATCTCATAATGTATGATGGACCTCAGCCAAATCAAGACGTTTGTATTTTTTTTTAGCATTCCCATTAGCCTGAATAAATATTGAAGGTGATCAGACAAGGAATCTACATGCATTAGGACCCAGTGCAGCATTTTCCCACCTTAACGCAATCATGACCAATTCCTATTCATTTTTCATCTTTGTCACATCACATAAAACTAACCAATCAGCAAGTTCAGGGGCCATTTAATAAATAAAATTGATTTATTTGTCCGTCTTGATATTGTAATAGCAGCAGAGGGCGCGGTAGCTCAGTGGTTGGGGCATTGGGTTATCAATCTGAAGGTTGTGGGTTCAAATCCCAGGTCCACTGAAGTTAACAATGTGGGTCCTTGAGCAAGACCCTTAACCCTCATTGCTCCAGGGATGCTGTGATTAACTCTGTGCTCAGCTTGTAAGTCGCTTTGAATAAAAGCGTCCAATAAATGATTAAATGACCATGTATTTTAAAAAACAAAAAGGTGCAGCAATTTTAGTTAAAGGGCTTCCCTTTTCTGCATGCATGACCTCTAAAGAACTCATGATTGGCTAATGTTGATACAATTAATGGAACACTTTGCTCCTCTTTTATTTTGGTCTAATCTGAATAATTATTCATTCATTCATTATCTTCTGCTTTATCCTCTATTAGTGTCTGGTGAGGTTCCCAATGCCTATCCAGGGGAGGCGCTGGGCAGATACACCCAGGACAGGGCGCCAATCTATCGCTGGGTACACACTCACTTACACAAACACACTCTACAGGGGGCAATTTTGGAGAACTCAATTGACTTGATCCATGTTTTTGGACTGTGGGAGGAAACCGGAGAACCCGGAGGAAACCCACGCGGACACGGGAAGAACATGGAAACTCCACCCAGATGAGGATTCGAACCGGGAATCCCTAGCGCTGAGAGGCGAACATGCTAAACACTAAGCCACCGTGCCGCCTCTGAACAATTATGTGTTATTATTAATTATTCCCGCCCCTATATTTAGATAATTAACTTGTAGTTGGGCTGAAGTGTACTGTGCCATGCTAACAAAGCTTATAGTCTCAAAATATAAGTGTCAAGGCTTTTTCAAAAATACAATACAATGTTCAATAACTCACAGAGGCAAAGATTTTACTGATGGCTGCTTCAATCTGAAAATCCGTTGCACCACTGTCCATGTTTCCACTGACCATGTAGGCCATAGACTGTAGAGACAGACAGACAGACAGACAGAGAGGGAGTGGACACACAGGAACCGAGAGAGTAAAACATTGAGAGATTCAACACAAGAGGAAGAAAGAAAGGCAGACAGCAAGAAATACAGAAAAGGAAATAAGTTAAGTTACAATATTTACAGGGAAAGAAAAACCCGAAACATTCTCTGAAAACAAAGCAAAAATGCAGAGAAACGGCGCAACTTCAAAACACAAACGGGGGTTTGCCAAAACTAATATGTGATTCAAACCATGTAGAAAGTAAAGAAACCTCCACTTCCTTTGCCTCTTCAATAGACTTGGTGTATATGGGTTTGCTTAACAAACAAAAATCAAGTAACCTATGACCCACTTCTCTCGAATTTTGTTCTCGTTTCTTTCAGAGTTCTGATTGTGGCATTAGATTAAGCATCCCACATGCATATTTTGATCAGATAAGCGGAGAGCATGAAGGCCTGTGTATGTATGAAGTTTTAGTTTTTAGTATTCGTATTAGTATTTGTGGGTCTCTGATAAACTTATCTGAATCAGATGAGCGATTTAAAACCAAGAAGTAATCAGATTTTAGAAAAAGATATTAGAGTTCAGAACAGCAGTCTGGCTCACCTCAGTGACATACTGCAACATCGCCATTCTGGCCAGCTTCTCTTGAATGACCCCATAGTTGTGAATCTTGTTACCGAATTGGGTTCTGTTAGCGGCAAAGTCCACCTGAGAAAATAATAAAAACAGTCTGTAATTGTAAAACTACAAAGTCCATTTACATGAAAAGACCAGCGTCTTTGGCGGTGTGTCCAAACTTTTGTCATACAGTCTTTTGTGGACATTAAATGACTCAAACTGATATAGTGACATCATGAAACCACCATCATTCAAAGAAAAGGTGAAAAACACCTGAATGCTACTATACATGCAATGAGATTCTACAAAGCCTGCAAAAATGTTTACAGGGCATTAGAAAAAAATTCCACATCTGTCCATTTTCTTACAAAAGCTGCTGTCTTTGTCAGTGTGGTTAGAAGAAGCATGCACGCTCAAAGGCATCCTGCTAAGAAGCTTGATAGGAACTGCAACCACACGACTCACTGTGTACATTTAGCATCTTATAGAACTGAAAACTTTTCGTTTCAGGCAAACCTGAAGATTAAGCATTTTTAAATGACTGCTGACTGAACATGCCGTATATCTGATGTGTAACTATATTCCATCAAGCGTTATTAAGTAGAACATCTGGAAAAAAATAAATATGTGGGAAAAAAAGAGTCATAAAAAATGGATTTGAAGGTGAATTGGCTGCTCTAAATTGCCCCTATATAGTGTCTCTGTGAGAGAGTGTGTGCCCAACAGAGGACTGTCGTCCTGTCCTGGGTCTATCTGCCCAGCACCTGAAACGTTTCACCCAGGATGGGCATGGACCCCCCCACCAAAGACCCTAAATCTATAGATTAGGATTAAGCAGGAGATAACGAGATGAGACTATATGGATTAAGATGATGAAACACCTGGTGAAGCTGAAACCCCTGTTGATCTATTAACAGCTTAACTCTTGTTGAAATTTCTTCCAAACATCTAAGAAAGGAATTGAAATACTCTTTCAAGCTACAGTATAGAGAAATGTTCAGATAACAGGAGATTCTTATAAAATTTGTCTCAAGCAATCGTTTAAGCAAGTTCACGTTCTCAGTATGAAAGCCAATCCATGTTTACTTTTAAGCTTTTGTAATAAAACTCTGGTCATAATAAACTGTGGCTGTGATTGAATCCTGTTAAGGGACTGAGTTAATAATGTTCAACGAAGTCAGCTGCTGGCAATAAGGTCAAAAAAAAATTTCTAAATGTTTCAAACTGTCAGCTCGAAGCTGTGGGAGCAGCCGGCGGTTCAGAGCAAGCGGGGGAATTTCCCCCGCAGAGAGCTTGTTAACAGAGGAAGTGAGGGTGGAATGGGTATCGAGGGGGATGTGGCAAAACCCTTAAGGCTTAAACAACATGGGACACTACCTCATACACTGAAAATAATTCACGAAATGAAATCAAACTTGAATTCCACCAGAAAAAAAGACAATCTCCAGTGTACAGGAATGAATTCTGAGGAACAGCAATGCAAATCCTATAATTACGATTAGTTAATTAATCCCAATAGTATTAGCAATGAAAATAATGAGGTCGGATTGATTATATAAGACTGGCATTGCTGTTGGGCCACCCCCAACTAGATTTTCTGCAACAGTATGCGATGGACAGGTTGATCACGAGAAAGGGGTTTTGAAACACAAGGAAAGCTGTTCACATATTTTTGATTAATTTGGGTGGGTTTCAGTAATTTCTTTACCTGGATATTATTAAATATACGTAGTGTGCACAGTTTATATAATAGATAGATTGAGACATGTACACATAAACCAGTCCTTTAGCCTAATTGGCTGAGCCATTCCTCCATCCGCTGACAATACCACACAACTAACACGTTTCACATTCGTTTCAATGTGTGAAAAACGCAAACGTGTTAGAATTTTTTTTTTTTTTTTTTTAAATCATATACAGCGAGTCATTTCCCGATTAGAAACAAGCCTTTAGTTTCTCTTCATGAAGTTTTCAGATAAGATCTGAGTGTGAAACAGACAGCAAAACCAAATAGAGCCTGAAGCTAAAGACAACACACCTAATTACTGACTTAAATCTAATGCACACCCTGACATACGGACAATGACTTTTATAATAGCATCCAGAGTACCACTCCCATCCTCATCCTCATCTCCACACAAAAGATAAATGATCGAACCTACCGCTTTAGCAATGACTCCCTTCATGGTTCCTGATAGCGCTGCTGCCATGCCAAAGCGCCCGTTGTTCAGGATGTTCATGGCCACTTTGAATCCTCCTCCAACCTCCCCAAGGACACATTCAGCGGGTACACGAACATTCTCAAAATATACCTCAGCTGTGTTTGAGGCTTTGATACCCATCTTCTTCTCAGGAGGACCACTGTAAGAAAAAACGAGCAGAAACACAGAGTGAAAAAGGCTCATTATAAAGGAACTAAGTGAATCAGTTGACGTTACATTTAGATCTAGTTTGGCAAAATGACTCACAAGTACCCCAACTTAACGGCTGGGGTCAGAACATGGGGGTCAGCCATGATGCAGCACCCCTGGGGTAATGGGGGTTGTTCAAGAACCCATATTGGTAATGTCCATGAACCTGAGATTTAAACCCCCAAACCATGTTGATACCCCAATATCCTACCCAATGAGCTACCACACTCACCCTTATCATAACAAAGTAATGCAACTAAAACTGAATGAGGTCATGCGTCATTATCGATTTGGACCTTAGGCATAACAATGATGCTGAGTCTGCTGTGATGTCATGCATTTGCAACTCATTCTGAAAACAGACTGAACTCACTGTGTGATTCCTCCAAAGCTCCTTTCAACAATGAACGCTGTGATCTTGTCCTTCACTTCCCCGGTTAGCTTATCTTTAACTGGAGTCTTAGCAAACACAGTGAAAATCTCTGCCAGGCCCCCGTTGCTGAGAAGGAAGAGGAAAAAAAAAACCCCGCTTTTTAATATTTACTTCATTTGCATAAATACATACATACACAGTTCTATGTAAACATTACAGTCGAAATGTTACATAAATGCTTTCTACAGTCATCTGTTTAAATGTTTCCTCAACGTGATCTATTTTTTTGTCCACTGTGTGACACACAGAGAAATCCTCCACATTTAACCCATTCGTGCAAACACACACATACACACAATTAAGAT
>JAFMOD010000064.1:3141908-3241256 GCA_019802435.1 Corydoras maculifer | reverse complement strand
TTCACCCTCACTGCGGGTCGAGCCGCTGCTCCGACTTCCTGTAGATGGAACCAGAAATGGAGAAATGTTTTAAGATGTGCTAAATGATGCAGACATTTCATTCCTGAGTCTGTTGATCCCTGCATTTTAATATTAATGTAAGGGCAGTACATTAATATTAATATATATCATTCATTCATTCATTATTATTTTCATTCTTTGTCCTATATTAGGGTCGCGCGCGGGGGGGGGGGGGGGGGGGGGGGGGGGGGGGGGGTTCCCCATGCCCATCGAGGGGAGAATGTTTCGGGCGCTGAGCAGACACACCCAGGACAGGGCGCCAATCCATCGCTGGGCACACACTCACTCACACAGACACACTATATATGGAGAATTGAATTGACTTGATCCATGTTTTTGGACTGTGGGAGGAAACCGGAGAACTCGGAGGAAATTCCACCCATATTGGGATACGAACCTGGAGCGCTGAGAGGTAAACATGCTAACCAGCATGCCACCATATAGCCGCCTTAAATTATCCCATCGCAAATAAAGATAACTAGTTAAACTGTCACGAGCAGATTAAATATTTACAAAACTGAATATTCTGAATGTTTAACTGAATGTTTTTTGGAAATATTATTACATTTTTTTTGCTTTAATGCTATACTTTTTTACATTTACATTTGGTCATTTATTGGACGCTTTTATCCAAAGCGACTTACATCCCTGCAGCAATGAGGGTTAAGGGTCTTGCTCAAGGACCCACATTGGTAACTTCAGTAGATCTGGGCTTTGAACCCACAACCTTTAGCCCAACACCCTAACCACTGAGCTACCGCACCCTACACCTTAGTATTTTGTTATAGATTTGTGGGTCAGAACTCACCCTCACTGTGCTGACTGCCTGTACTGCCAGGTGTGTAGCTGTAGCTCGAGAGCTCATGATATGGAGGGGGTTGGCTTGAGTATGGGTGTGGGTATTGGTATGGGAAAGAGTGAAGAAGGGGCCACGGTGTCGCTCCTGGTAGTGGCAGGGGAGCCAACGTGTCCTGATCTGAAGCACCACTGGAACCATCATTGTCATTGAGGGACAGATTTGCCATGTCTTATAAACAGAGAAAAGAAAACAGAGAACCATTAATAATGACGTCAATAAAACTTCATATCATGATGATGCATCGATTCGAACCAGACAAGATTACAATACTTACAATTCTCACAGTCACTGAAATCTCCAAATATGTAGTAGCACTGCTCAGAGAAGGTGATTTTATTCACAGTGTGTCGAATAAAACCAGCCTTTAGGAGATTACTGGCATATTTGCGAGCTTCCCGCCGATCCTGAAAGCCCTCGATGTGATGGTAGAGCCACTCAACTACGTCTGAGCCTGAAAAACCATAAGATTCTCATGACTGGTCTGAGTTTTGAAGGTTCTGATCTGATTATTTAGGGCCAGTCGAGGGTTGTGGTTAAGGAATCAAGATTCAAGATTCAAGAAAATTTTATTATCATTAATATCACATGTGGTACATGAGATAAGAACAAAATTATGGGTCACGCACCCCGATTACCCTGTTATTTTAAAGTTATAATTTAAATTGAAATTTTAAAGAAGAAAATTTTATTTTTTTTAAAAATACAGTATATCGATATGTGAAATAATAATGGAATATACAACTATATATTTTTAATATTTGAACTATAAATATAATATATAAATATATGTATATACAGTCCCGGTCCCACTAAGTATCCTGTCTAAAGTGCCCTTGGCACATAAATTCAGAATAGGGCATCTATCCATCGCTGCACAAATACTCAATCAAACAGACACATTATATATAGGGGCAATTTAGAGCACTCAATTCACCTTCAATCCATGTTTTTGGACTGTGGAAGGAAACTAAACAGTGCTTGTTCGCTGATGTCTACATTGCTTCTTAATGATAAACACAAGATTTTTATTGACCGACATATTTAAGATGCCTGCCAGTGTTTTCACAGCTCAGGTCTTTCCTGTTGGTTATTCAGAACAAAGCCTGGCATTGTCTTAGTGAAAAATATGCCACTTGATGGCAGCATGTCTCTAAAAGAGAATACTTTATTCATCCCGAAGGAAATTATTATATATTAATTTTTTACATATTAAATATATATTAAATTATTATTATATTGAATTATTATTATAAATCCTTCTAAATTCATTCATAGAAGAATGACCCTGTACTGTGACAATCTCTTGGAGTTTACAGAACAGTTTGTAAGGTCCCTTCAGTCTTTGGTAAAGTACGTTCCTTCTGAAAACTTATAACGTGAACTCATCTAATAAGAGCAAAGGTTCTCACGGTCTTTCTATGAGAGTGCATGCAGAGAGCAAAAAAACTATTTCTTACCCAGGAATGCATTGGGGATGGTAATCTTGAGCCACATTCGGTCCCTGACCTCTAGACCTGACTCAGGGGAGGCCATCGCCTTCGCCACTGATGCCATATCAGAGTGAAGAGACAGGTTGAATTCATCAAAACCTAGAGAGAGCAAACCCAATATTATCGGTTTAGGTGTGAAAATACAAAGTCATGTTCATCTGACAGAAGGTATATTTAGGAAACTGTATATACGTACGCTCCGTCTCAGTAACAGAGGAGCTGGAAGTGATTGTGCTGCCTGGATAGGGTGGGTACACTCCGGTCATGGCCACTGAATGACTGACCCATGCTGCGGGGTCTATAGGTCGGATGGGCTCATCTAGCAGAAACCGAAAAAATGACATCATGTATATTTATAATTTATTTATTAATAACATTTCTAACTTACTGACAAACAGAATACCAAAAAATATGTTTAATGTGCAGTAGCATCCGAATATTTGGGCACCTTGTGTAAATTATTTCAGTGCATGAATAATATTCAGGCTAAATTAAATGGTTATTATTTATACATATATACTTTTATTTGTTCTACAGTTAGAACATGTTAAAATCCACCATTGTCACAGAGCTTTGTACAGAAGGTTGATCATATAGACTGGTACTGACAATCTGCTCCTAACGGCCTGTTGACTGGTTCTTTAAGATAAATAGTTTGGACTGTATGATATAATGAGCCCTTAATTATAAAGTCTGTTACTATTATAAAACAGGTAGTTCCAGCAATTAAATCTGATTGGCTAAGCCGTGACAATAATGTACACCTATGATCGCTTTCCATTTGTATTAACACGTGATGTACAATATAAACAAATTCTGCTTAAAGTTGAGGTAATTAAGGATTCACATAGGAAATGAGTACAAACATCCATCCATTATCTTCCGCTTTATCCTCTATTAGGGTCGGGGGGGGGGGTTCCCCTATGCCCATCTAGGGGAGAACGTTTTGGGCGCTGGGCAGATACACCCAGGACAAGGCGCCAATCTATCACTGGGCACACACTCACTCACACATACACACTCTATATGGGGCAATTTGGAGAACTCAATTGACTTGATCCATGTTTATGGACTGTGGGAGGAAACCGGAGAACTCAGAGGAAACCCACGCGGACACGGGGAGAACATGGAAACTCCACCCAGAGTGGGATTCGAACCTGGAATCCCTAGTGCTGAGAGGAAAACATGCTAATCACTAAGCCACCGTGCCACCCTAGCTTTTTATCCATACATTATAATTAATATAGAGTGCAATAGGAATGGAATTTAAATAAAATACTAGCTGAATATTTGTTTAATGGTCGCCTGCAATTATGATGTCACTCACTTCGTGGAAGAGTGAAGTAGCCTTGAGGTGAGGGGTCCCAGCACTTAGCAACTGTCAAAGTGATCGGTCTGCAAAACAGTTTACAGAATGTTAATCATCTAAACTCTCTCTCTCTCTCTCTCTCTCTCTCTCTCTCTCTTTCTCTCTAATGATCACTCACCCTGGTTTGTGCACAATTTCCCGCAGTACCCTGACTGCATCGTCGTTGCTCATGTTCTCAAAATTAATATCATTCACCTGTAAAAAATAAAAATCATTAAAATTCAATAAGAATCTAATATTATACTGAACATAATGAGCTGCTCCCTCAGTGAACTCTATACTCTTGGTGCCACTATCATTACAGGTTACTGCATGGAAAAGCCTGTTCCTGAATGAGCTCCACTTGTATGTAACCTGTTCCTTTTCTTTGTTTGTTCGCTGAAATTTGAACTGAACTGTAAAGCAATACAAAGGGTTTGTAAAACAATGAATGGAGAGGAGATTAGTTAACGATGGGACGTGTTCGGTCCCACCAACACATGTTTCTGCTAATCCTACCTGCTCCTCCTCCTGTTTCCCCATTCACACTCACACCTTCTCACCTGAAGCAACATGTCTCCTGGCTCGATGCGTCCATCTGCAGCCACTGCCCCACCTTTCATTATAGAGCCAATATAGATGCCTCCATCACCGCGCTCGTTACTTTGCCCCACGATACTGATGCCCAGGAAATTATATTTTTCTGATAAACAAAAACACAGACATGCAAATTAACACACTGTCTCAAGGCATACATATTAAAATCGAACTAATGCAGACAGGAAATGAACACTGGAACAGTCTATAAAAGTCTGAAACACTCCGGCTGACATACGAACCCATGTTCAGTGTAACGGTGATGATATTCAGAGACATGGTTGAATCAGTTACACTGCTGAAGGATGAAGCCTAGAAACAGCAGCAACAAAAAAACAATTAAAAAACATGACAATTTAATAAATCAGCATTTTGTTGAAATAGAAGGATGCAGTACCCGCTCCAGCCTCGCGGGGCGCTGTTTTCTACGTCTGCGGTGGCGCTTCAACAGTCTGGAAGCTGTGCTTTGTTCGGTTGAGCTACTAAACCTGTTCAAATAAATTCATCCAGCTAAATACAGATTTAAAACATCTGGATTAAAGTTCTTTCATTCATTCATTCATTATCTTCCGCTTTATCCTCTATTAGGGTCATGGGAGGTTTCCCATGCCCATCCAGGGGAGAACGTTTCGGGCGCTGAGCAGATAGACCCAGGACAGGGCGCCAATCTATCGCTGGGCACACACTCACTCACACAGACACACTCTATATGGGGCAATTTGAAGAATTCAATTGACTTGATCCATGTTTTTGGACTGTGGGAGGAAACCGGAGAACCTGGAGGAAACAAACTAAGACACGGGAAGAACATGGAAGCGCCACCCAGATTGGGATTCGAACTGGGAATCCTTAGTGCTGAGAGGAGAACATGCTTCTAACCACTAAGCCACTGTGCCGCCATGTTTAAGTCCTTTTATTTATTGTTATCACCTGCTCATGGTGTCGTCGTCGTCAGAGTCACAGAAGCTGGTGGTTTCCAGTTCGCTGCTCATCACGGTTGTGGCGCTTTCATAACCAGCCAAGTGTCTCTCCAAACGGGACTGACCGTTCATACGAGCTCCTAAAGAACAGCAAAAAATGAAACTGTTGGACTCGGGTGATAACCCTGATTTAAACAGCATGATCCATCCACCCATTCATCCATTATCTTCCGCTTTATCCTCTATTAGGGTCGCGAGGGGGTTCCCCATGCCCATCCAGGGGAGAACGTTTCAGGTGCTGACCAGATACACCCAGGACAGGGCACCAATCTATCGCTGGGCACACACTCACTCACACAAACACACTCTATATGGGGCAATTTTGGAGAATATATTTGACCTTGATCCATGTTTTTGGACTGTGGGAGGAAACCGGAGAACCCGGAGGAAACCCACGCGGACACGGGGAAAACATGGAAACACAACGCAGATGGGGATTCGAACCAGGAATCCCTAGTGCTGAGAGGAGAACATGCTAACCACTAAGCCACCGTGCCGCTCAGCATGATTCAATGTTTAAAAATGATAAAGTGATACAGTTTGCCTACTTTGCAACACACACACACACACACACACACACACACACACACACACACACACACACACACACACACACACACTGGTGAAGCGGTGGGCAGCTCTGTACACAGCACCCATCTTGCCCAAGGGCACTTCAGCCATAGTACTCGGTGGGACCAGGAATCGAACCCAGAGACCATTTTGGTCGCAAGGATGGTTCCTTAACCACAAGGCTATTTAAATACTAATATAATATTTAGATTCTAATAAAATGTGCTTGCAATTATGAAACGTGGAGCGACAAATAGAGTCCTCAACATTTTCTGCTCATTTTGTTAATGTTTATGAGATATAGGATGTGTGGGTTTCACATGCTTATATCTCACCATGTGGCTCCATGCTCTCTCTGTGGCGAGGCCTCTCTCTCCTGAAGGACACAACCGACTCTGTCTCTGTCTGTTCATCCAGCGTCTCCACACTGCCCGCAGCGTTGGGACTGAAACAGAGTAAACACACCTATATCAAGACATTTAGCTTTAAATATTCCACTGGATGTATGCAGCCTGTAATATATTTTGTACAGTAATGCACACAGCATTTGCATTTGCACACCCATAACAGACACAGTCAGGATATTGATGTCCATCCATTTATCACCATGTCCAAAAAACAAGCTCTGTTAAGTAATGCCTTTAAAAATAACACCAGACTAAAACTAAGTAAAAAATGTGTAAAAAATTCGGGTGCTCCTTTGACAACCAGGCCAAATAGATAAGCATATAGTTGCCATAGGCCCGTTGAAGTATGTTCTAATGACCCACAAAGGACCACCACAGAGCTGGTTTTATTTGGTTTGTGGCAGTGTCTTAGCACCGTAATGACACAAACATGGTGGTGATGTATGTTGTGCTGGTATGCCACAATTATAGCGACCACCACGTCGCAGAAAGTGTTCAGAATGATTCACCACCCAAATAATGCTGCTCTGTGGTGGTCGGGAACAAAAAGAAAGGGAGACGAACAGTCTGTAATTGTACGGGTGTGTAGTGTATGTTGCAGTACGTGGAACTGAGGAGATGGACAATGTAGGTGAAAGTACAAATGGAGCAGTTGTAGGCTTGTGGTTTGCGACCTGAAGTTCCCTGGTTTGATTCCCGGTCCCACCAAGCACTATGGCTGAAGTGCCCTAATCCCATTTGCTCCCTGGGTACCACATACAGGACTGCCCACTGCTCCAGGTACATGTGATTACTACACTCAGTGTGTGTATGTAATATATGCAAAATAATTCACTTTAAACTTTAACTCACTTTAAAATGTGTTTTATGTTTAATGCTAATTTTGAAAATGTCATTTTTGCATTATACAAACACAGATAACGAAAATAACTGGATTTAAAAAATAGTACAAAAAAAAAAATAGGTTGCATACTGGAATGAAGGAGGTCTGGAGTCTCCAATGCCCTGAGTCCTCTCTGCTGGGGGAGGTGGCAAAGGTGGAGGCGGAGGTGAGGGCTGAGCACGGACCTCCACTGGAGGAGGGGCTGGTTCTGCTGCGGGAACATCTGAGGATACCAGCTGCAAACAAGCAGGAGGACTGTGAGTGCTTGTGTAAGTCATTATCTGACGGTATGAGTGCAATTAACCAAACATAGCAGTATAACACAAACGCTCTTGTGTATACAGTTTTGTGCCAAAGTTTGGGCACCTCTAAGGTCCATATTTACAATTGATAAAAAAAGTCTACACTTTCTAGTGACCGGCATGCCTGCAAACCTCACATATTCCTTCCTAAGACTAACTCACTGCACCATGATAAATCCTGCACAATAAAGGACTACACAAATAATGAAAATAGAAATTAATAAAAAAATAAAAATAAAAAAGTCAACATATTTTTTTAAATATGTTCTTCATTTAAGGCGGCACGGTGGCTTAGTGGTTAGCATGTTCTCCTCTCAGCACTAGGGATTCCCGGTTCGAATCCCCATCTGGGTGGAGTTTCCATGTTCTCCCCGTGTCTGCGTGGGTTTCCTCCGGGTTCTCCGGTTTCCTTCCACAGTCCAAAAACATGGATCAAGTCAATTGAGTTCTCCAAATTGCCCCATATAGTGTGTGTATGTGTGCGTGTCTGTGTGAGTGTGTGCCCAACGATAGGTTGGCACCCTGTTCTGGGTGTGTCTGCCCAGTGCCTGAGACATTCTCCCCTGGATGGGCATGGGGAATCCCCCCCGCGACCCTAATAGAGGATAAAGCGGGAGATAATGGATGGATGAATGTTCTTCATTCTTCTTAAAGCTCCTTTTTTATTAGCTTTTATTTAACCCTCTGTTAACTGTTTGTTCAGTATATGGACATTCAGATAGACATGAAGTTAGAACAGCTGCCTAATATATACTGTTTGTTAATATAAGGTCTTTAAAACATAAAATATGTAAAAAGCTTAATATTTAAGATGCCCAGTGACGGATTGGCGCCCTGTCCTGGGTGTATCTGCCCACCGCCCAAATCACTCCCCTGGATGGGCATATGGAAACACCCCACGACCCCAGTAGAGGATTAATGGAGATAATGAATGAATCAATTAATATTTCAAAGTGGTGTCCAGTAACAAAATTTAGAATTTAGAACTTAGCATCAGCTTGAGTAGGTTTATTGTGTAGGCGTCTCAATATTTTACATAGTGGAGTATTCTTTATATTTAATGCATTTCTTTATATTCTTTATATTTAATGCATATTTAAAAGTTAAAATCCATCAGCGTTTACTTTCACAAAAAGAAAAAAGTGGCACAAACTGGGCCGCGGGGTGCGCATATCCAGTGTCTCCGATTTTCCAACCGGACAGATAAATCATAATCCCTCAATAGCTGTCAGCATGAAGGAAATTATGTTCATGTTTGCCGAAGGCGATTCGCAGCATTTAAAGTGCTCACCCTCTCGAGGTTCACTTGTGTAAGTCATTTCAACTATGTAAACATTTGTATTTACCTCTATGCTAATTTAACCACACAGCTCATTTAAAACAAATTAGTTGAAAGGTTTAAAAAGAATCAGTTTACAGAGACGCGAGAGAGAGAGAGAGAGAGAGAGAGAGAGAGAGAGAGAGAGAAAATCAGGACTATTGAATAGGGGCAAACCGAATGGAGTCAGTCACCTGTGCATAGCGCTTTAATAGGGTTACATGATTCTACACTATTGTGCACGTCTTCCACAGTGAGCCTGAACAATCCTGAAGCTGGTATTACATTTCTGTTCCAGAGGGTCTGGTTGCATTCAAGTCTTTTCACTTTACACTTTGCTTTTCACTAAAAGCTTCTGAGGAAGACTGAATTTCAATCGCAACATGAAAGGAGACGAAACAAATGTCTCTTTAAAGGTTACGAAAGAACAACCCGCATGCACGTATGTAAACAGATTTATTGGTTTCAGTGAACATTTAAAAGTCTGTGATGAATAGTGCGCTGAACTGCAGCGACAACAAGTTACACTGTATACATCACTGTATACATTAAACTTACACTTTAAACCAATGACATTTTCTTCTCTGAGGGCTGTTCATAATGTAATGCCCAACATTTCTTATTTTTCTTCCATTAAAAATGAGAATAAACAGAAGCACAGAGATTTTGGAGCGGCACGGTGGCTTAGTGGTTAGCATGTTCTCCTCTCAGCACTAGGGATTCCCGGTTAGAATCCCCATTTGGGTGGAGTTTCCATGTTCTCCCCGTGTCCGTGTGGGTTTCCTCCGGGTTCTCCGTTTTCCTCCCACAGTCCAAAAACATGGATCAAGTCAATTGAATTCTCCAAATTGCCCCATATAGAGTGTGTCTGTGTGAGTGAGTGTGTGCCCAGCGATGGATTGGCGCCCTGTCCTGGGTCTATCTGCCCAGCGCCCGAAAGGTTCTCCCCTGGATAGGCATGGGGAACCCCCCCGCGACCCTAATAGAGGATAAAGCTGAAGATAATGAATGAACGAATGAATGAATGAATGAAATGATTTTTTTTTTGACATAAAAACAATTGTCAGAAAGCCTGAGAAAGAATGCGGGGCATTACACTTTGAACAACCCTATTAAATTCATTATTAAGGGAGAGTACGCACCCATGACACCACTCGTCCGTTGAAGCAGGGAAGCTTTGCACTATCATCAGAAATCTCTTCTTTGACGACTCTGAGGATTTAAAAAAAAAAAAGAGGTGATGTCAGTAAAAAGCTGTAAAATATGGATGCCATATGTTACAGATATCCTCGGGGCAACGAGAGTCAAGTCCTGCTAGGATATTAAGCAACATATTAAGGACATAAGGGTTCTGTGCTGTTGTAAGACATGTGCATGTACAGAATGTAAGGTTTTCACACCCATGTGTTAATTCCATGTTCTAAAGATTTATGACCAAAAGCAAGTTAACTCATTCACTACAGAAAGTCAAGGTCTGCGTACTGCAACACTAAATTATTTATATTATTTACTTCATTTAAAATATTAGGAAACACCAAAGAATGTAGGCTTTAAAAGAGTAACTGAATATTTTTACATTATTTAAGGTCATTTTGCAGATCCTCTATTTAAAGTGACTTATTAAGCATCCCAGAACAAAACAACAGTCACGATACAGAAGCCCTGGCGCTATTAGGGTTAAGGATCTTGCTCAAGGGAAACTTTGACTTAAGTTGACTTAAGGTTTGAACCCCTTAACCTTCGGATTAGAGAACTGAATAAATAAGACTAATAAAATACACAAAGAAAGACATGAACTAGAGTCTTATTTGGAACTACAAAATGCATCTACTATATATGCCAAGTATAACTAATACAATTTGCAATGTTTGTGACATGTCATAAAGTCGATGGTAAGTGTATATGTAAACACACACACACACACACACACACAATGTGCTTTTTTTGGCTACAAAGTCAGGCAAAGTTATGGCTACACAAGAAGCTTATAAGGTGCCAGAGCAAAAGCAAAACTTTTACTAAACTTTTACTTTATCCATCAATCTATTATCTCCTGCTTTATCCTCTATTAGGGTCGCCGGGGGGTTCCCCATGCCCATCCAGGGAAGAACGTTTCGGGTGCTGGGCAGATACACCCAGGACAGGGCGCCAATGTGGTGGTTTAGTGTTTAGCATGTTCGCCTCTCAGAACTAGGGATTCCCGGTTCGAATCCACATCTGGGTGGGGTTTCCATGTTCTCCCAGTGTCTGCGTGGGTTTCCTCCGGGTTCTCCGGTTTCTCCCCACAGTCCAAAAACATGGATCAAGTCAATTGAGTTCTCCAAATTGCCCCATATAGAGTGTGTATGCCCAGTGATAGATTGGCGCCCTGCCCAGCGCCCAAAACGTTCTCCCCTGGATGGGCATGGGGAACCCCACCGTGACCCTAATATAGGATTAATCAGAAGATAATGATGAATATGAATGCATGCAGCTTACAGAGTTTAATTTTGTACCCAAGCAACAGCTGAGTAATTGCATTCAGCCTGTCCTTGCCTCTGCTGTATTAAAAGCTACAGGGTCAGCTCGATTTTGAGAATATTTTTATCATGATTATCCAACAGCTGGACTTTAAGCGCACGTTCATGCATAACTTTCCAGACAGCCACGTATTTTTACCGTCATTTTAATAGCACTTGAAGGCAGCATTAAGATTGTTTTTTTTTTAATGCAGGCTAATAAACTGAAAAGTATTTATTTTCTATCAGGATTTAAGATGCTTGACCCTTTTATGAGTCCTTAAACATTTAAAGTACATTCATTCTCTTCCCCGTCTTTAGAAATTCTTCCTTCTGCTACTAATTACTGAGGCTTACTGAAAATGAATGATTTCCATCTGCTCAGCTGCAGTGCATCATGCTTTCTGCCTATAATATAATATACAGCATAAACCAAGAAGAAGAGAAAATGTTTTTGCATCACAAATGGATTGAACTTCATATTTTAACTTGTGATTTAACTTCACAGAGAAAAACGTGACTGAGCCAAACAGTTTGTATTTACTGCATTCAGAAATAATGCACTACGAGCATTAAAATGTTCGGCTGGGGCCGCTTGGCCGTCTTGGGACTTTAACCTAAGTTTAAACAAAACATTTATCATTTTAAACCTTTGTTTTAGGTTTCTTAGTAAATTTGAATTATGATGACACAATGTCAGATGCAATATACCTTTTTAAGATTCATTCATTCATTCATTATCTCCTGCTTTAACCTCTAGTAGGGTCACGGGGGGGAAGGGGGGGGGTTCCCCATGCCCATCCAGGGGAGAACGTTTCATGTGCTGGGCAGATACACCCAAGACAGGGTGCCAATCAATTGCAGGGCACACACACATACACACAATATACAGCGGGAAATAGATAGGGGCAATTTAGATAAGACACTTCAGAGCAGCCAATTTACCTTGAAACCACGTTTTTAGACCATGGGAAACTGGAGCACCCAGGCAGCATGGCAATTCAATCGCTGAGTGGATTTTTACCATGTATTAATATAAAATACAGAACCAGACAAGTGTACACGCTCCCTGTCTATTTCCTCCACATATCATATAGATGGACTTTGTAGTTTTACAATTACAGACTGTAGTTCATCTGTGTTTTCCTTTCTTCTTTACAAAAGGAAGGTGAGTCCACACCTTTGACTCTTACAGTACGTCTTAAAACTACGAGTCTGAAAACAAGTCAAGCAATCTTTTCTGGTCACATGGTTCTCGAAATCCCACCCAAACATCAGCGTGTTGCAAAGTGCTGCATTATTCTACTGGCAAACATCTGGAGCTAATATTCAGATGTAAGGGCATGACTTACAGAACATGCAGAACGTATGTTCACTATCGTATTCCAATCTCCCTTTAATTTTCTATGTCCTGCTATAAACCTGTCTGCGCAGGCTTAGATGCCTATCATGTACTTGCACTTAACTTTTGTTTTGGAGACTGTATGTGCATTCCAGCTCCTCATACACAAAGCATCCGTGCGATTGTTTGTTTTTTCGAACCTTTAAACAATGCCACAGCTTTAAGAAGAAGTAGACCTTCGTTTTTGTAAGACAGGACAGTAAGAGGTCTCTGATGAGTCAAGCTACCTACACACCATGATGGCCAGATAAGCTGGTGACTATACAGTACACAGAGAACCAGGTAATGTGTGTGTGTGTGTATATATATATATATATATATATATCTCCATTATCTTCCACTTTATCCTCTATTACAGTCGCAGGGTTCCCCATGCCCATTCAGGGGAGAACGTTTCTACAGATACACCCAGGACAGGTCACCAATCTATCGCTGGGCATACTCACTCACACATAAACACTTTATATGGGGCAATTTGGAGAATTCAATTGACTTGATCCATGTTTTTGGACTGTGAAGAAACCGGAGAACCCAGAGGAAACCCACACGGACACAGGGAGAACATGGAAACTCCACCCAGAATGGGATTTGAACATTTTTATAATCACTGAGAGGCGAACGTGCTAACCACTAAGCCACCGTGCCGCCATATATATATATATATATATATATATATATATATATATATATATATATATATATGGCGGCACGGTGGTTTGGAGATAGAGAATGGAGCCAGAAGGGGGCGTGTCCAAAATTTTGCTCGGTAATGGATGTACAGACTTAAACATATACCCCTCACACTTTCAAACTTGATAATTCAAAATAAAAGCATCCTTTTAACAATCTAAAACTCAGCATCTGCAGCATGGCCTCTAAAACATATTCATATCTGAGACTGTGCTGTTCTGTCAGTTAATGATAAGGCACACATGATTTATCTAAAGCTGTTAAAACCGCCTGAATGCTATAAATTCAACGTGGTTCTGGAAACAAACCTAAAAATGTAGTCCCTGTCGACATGATTACATCATATCATTGCTACACATCTTTCAGATAAATGTGACCACAACGTGGCCAAATCCCATTCCCTGTCCACCAAAGGTGCTAGATTTGATTTACAATTGGTGACTGAGAACCCTGAAGTACACTAAAACACTTAGTTACATACTAAATCCAGTTTTGGGCAACTCATGCTTAAAAGTAACGCACACTGTCAAAGTAAAAGAGGAATTCAGGCAACACAGAAAGATATATATAATATACAAAGACAATATGCTACTGGATTTTATTAGTGAAACTACATAGATAAAAACTAAATGATACAGGAGCAGGGTGGCAAGGTGATGTAGTGGTTAGTACATCCGCCTCTCAGTGCTGACGATACAGGTTCGAATCCCGATTTTGGGTGGCCTTTCTCCTCCGTTCCATGTTCCTCCGTTTCTAAGCGGAAGATAAATGGATCGAGTAACACACATCATAAAAGTATTTAGTCTCTCGGGGTTCAGGATCTTGGATTATTTATTGTTACAAATTTTTGAAGCTTCCCAGAAAGACCACTGGTGAGTCTTGAGTCATTTCAAGCCACAAATCATGAACTGCGATTGGTTCTAAAGATTTAATGGATTGTTTTAAGGACTTTTTGTTTTTCCAAGAGGACGACTGAACTATATTCTTCGCAGCACGTTGCGAGTCCTGCTTGAAGGTCAGCCCGTCTGTGTCTCATACTCTTCAGCCTGAGGAATGGCAGCAGAGCATTCTCAAGAAGTGATGAGGTGTATTTTGTCTTCTTGGAAATGACTTTGTCGACCAACAAAAAGCCTAATATTATAATGCTTCCACTAAACGTTAAGTCTTAGGGTCATTAAAATTGTCATTTCTTTTCCAAACGTTGCATGTGATTAAAAAATTTTTTCAAAGAGTATATTTGAGTATTTTCTTATTAAACCACAGCTGTATTTCATTTGACCTAAATCATCTCTGAGGTAACCACAAAACTGAGAAGTTCAGTTTAGATCACTACTTCAATGTCACAGCACTGGTTTGCAATGTTTCATTAATTTAGTAATTTTTTCACTACTTGGTTTGTAACAGAGCAGCTAATACTAAACCCCGAACAGTTTGAATTATGTTCTCTAAACGTTACCATTAAACACAGGACCAGTTTCCATCCACAATTGCTTTTATCTTTAGTTTTAATGTTGCGATTTAGTGCTGTTAATATTGCTGTTATTTTGCGCTGAGGAATTTTTTCCTTCCTTTGTTCCTCACAGACAGCTAGAAAATGTCCAATAAACATTATTAATGTCATTTGTTGGACAAACTAAAGTTTTTTATGGAATTTTATTGACAAAACTAGGCAAAAATGGGAGCCAAATGGCTCTCACATGGAATGACAACAAATAAAAAGGTTTTCCTTCAAATGGACACACATATGTTGTTGTTGTTTTTTTATGTTTTTTAATTTAATTTAATTAATTAATAATTTATGTTATTGAATTTAATGTTTTTTTTATTTCATGTTAATATTCAGTCCTGTGTTGACTTTTTTTAATAACAAAATGTTGTTTTGTGTTTAACACACATAAGAAACTGCACATCGTGAATTCTAGGAATTCTGCAATTTTTTTGGTAAAGAAAATTATTGCACAATAATTATGATTATTTCTTAGACAATAGCATCCAACTGATAAAATGCATCGCTACATGCTAGATTCTCTATGCCTGTGACAATGGGACTAAATGAAACACCTGATTCAGAGGTGTGTCCCAACATCGTTGTCCATTCACCAAAAAAGGCCATAAAGTTAAAGTAGGGCACCTTTTTTTTAAACTTTAAAAAAACATTGATTTTTCAAAAATAAAGACAGAGAAGACCATCACAAGCTTGAAACAAACCCGGCTCGACGCCACAATCTGCTTTCTCTGTGTCTGAATCGGCCGGACTGAAACTTTACTCAAACTATTTTTCTTACAAATTCCTCAGACCAACATTAACACACTAAAGTAGTGAGCTTACATAATCCCACTTGAAGAAATATATAAATACGAAAACAATGTGGGTTTTAATAACAGCGCCCAAAACCTTATATAAACACTGGGCAGCTACACTATACACATAATGGTTTCTCTCACAGAGATTTGCAGAACGCAAGAATGAGACGATGGCAAAACTAAAGACAAGACGATGATTAAAAGTACTTTATGTTATAAGCACCACTTCCACACGCGCATGCCGACATGAGACATGCCGACAAAAGTGGCCTCCAGTAGACATGTGTGAATCTGGGTTCAAAGATACAGTGGTTTAAAAATAAACTGAATCACGAGAGAATTGTGGTAACAAAGATATGCAGAACAGCGGGACTGAGGAATGATCTTTCTCAAACCCAGATCTGCTGTGGCAAGGA
The DNA here is from genome assembly GCA_019802435.1 of Corydoras maculifer. Taxonomy (NCBI): domain Eukaryota; kingdom Metazoa; phylum Chordata; class Actinopteri; order Siluriformes; family Callichthyidae; genus Corydoras; species Corydoras maculifer. Next base: position 3,225,132 of record JAFMOD010000064.1, on the reverse strand, counting down.
AAATACATTAAGAACAGGACAAGATGAACGTGTCAGCTATCAGCAACCATCCCCCATGCTCTCCACACTCTTTACCCCGCTCTCATGGGCTCCCTTTACCCTTTTCTGTCTCACTCTTCGTGTTGATTCTGCCCAGACACCCAGCAAATGGCCTCTGTCCAACCCAACTAACCCCCCCCCCACCCACGTCCCACCACAATCCTTCCCTACCACACACAGGCAGGCTGACAGCTGGCTCTATGTGCAGCAAATCAAAACAGCAGCATCAGAGAGGAGCTACTTTCCTACGCTCCTCTCCACTTCCAGATCACCTTTCAACTCGACTTTGAAGCTTGGACAACAACACACACATGAGTCCATGCAACACATCATATACAAAAACAGAGCTGTAACGAAAGCCCCTCACCAAAATGTTTTGGAATCCGGCGAGTGACTGGTAACGTCGGCCTTTTATACGGCATTACATGATGTCAGAACTGCAGTCAATCCATCTTTCGATTGGCTTAGCGGTATAATAAGAACAACCCCACCCCTGTCTGCCTTTGTACCTTTTACATGGAACAGAAAGGCCAAACGGAGACAGTATTTCCTTCTTGAACAGTCTATGCAGAAGTGGCTAGAGTTACAGTAAGTTGAGCTTATGGGCAGCTATGTCCAAAGTTAAAACTGCTACAGCCTCCCATCCCCAATAATCAGGTATCAAGATATAAAGGAGCAGTCAAAAGTTTGGACACACCCCCTTCTTGCTCCATTCTCTATTTCTTCCACTTATCATATAGATGGACTTTGTAGTTTCACAATTACTGTGTTCTGTCTTCTTTGTTGTTGTCAGTCCCCTGTTGGTTCTCTGTCCTCTGTTGGTCAGGAGCATCACAGAACAGGTATCATTTGGGTGGTTGATTGTGTATTGTCAGTTCTGCAGTGACACTGATGCTGGGAGGAGTTTTTTTAGTGCAGCAGTGCTGCTGTAGTTTCAATGAAACACCTCGGTGATGCTCCATGCATCAACCAAACAATCCCTGCTCTGTGGTGGTACTATTGGGGTTCTGACCATTGGAGAACAGAGTAAAGGGGACGTACACAGTATGTACTTCAGTCCACAAACAGATGGACTACAGTCTGGAATTGTAGAACTACAAAGTCCATCTTTGCAGGAAGTGGAACTGATACAATGGATGGTACTATTGTAACAGAACCTTGTTAAAGCTGCCTGGATGATCAAAAACAAAATGTCTTCCACTGTCCCTTGCTCATCACAAGGTTACTTCTTTTTAAATCAAAACACCATGATGTTACACCATGCCCCTATGACTTCAACTTTTTTAGGATTGAAAAAACATATTTAAGGAACTGCTTTAGTATTTTTTTAGACATTGGCTCCTCTTTCCTCAGTATCATACATACCTCCATCCCAAATGCACATTATACAGTTGTCAAACAAACAGTCATTTCTTGTTCAAAGCTTTAACAGGGCGTTGACCAGCATCATTAATGTGGCCTTACTCAAAAACATTGATGTGAATTCAAGAGTGGTTTCCTACCAAAAGAAAAACCCTGGACATACTGACTGTGCTGACCTAAAAGTAACAAAACTACAAATCAGTGAATATGCGAGAAGATGCGAAAATATCAAAGCAAACAAAGAAGAAAAATACACACAAATGTGTCTTAGAGGAATATATTCATCCTCCCACACACATCTGCAGACTATTTGGGATTACCGGACTATAAACGACAACTTTCAGAACCAAAGAAAAAGAAAACCAGCGCCCTATGATCAGGATTCTGTAACATGACTGTGCATTTAGATCTAGATTAGAAGATGTGAGGAGATGACAATATTTCACTGAAAACAGGAAGGAAAATATAACAGTGATGGGAAAACACCTCTGCTTAACCCCGCTCTTTATTTACCAGAGCCTAAAAACAACTATGTGGTCCATATAAACGTTACAGAACAAAACCCCCAGGTGGCAAATCAAAATACGATTCAATATTTATATTCTTTGATAAAAATTTCAGCAGTTTTGAAAAACAACATAGAAGAAAACATCCTTCTCTCTGCTCCCACGATTGTTAAAAGAGCAGCCAGGTGTTATTTATAAAATGCTTAGTGAATCATCAAGAAATTCGATTTTCACCATAAAAGCACAACTTTGAGGTTCGGGAATAGTCATGAGACATGAACTCGGATACGCAAAAGTTACTGCTCGCCAATCTGAGAGGCTTATAAAAGCACACCCGAACACAAAGAAATGAAAAACTGGTTGGAAATACACCACCTTTCCAAGAGTGGATGTCACAGCAAATTGGTGGCTAAAAAAAGCTTTTCTAAAGCCAAAAACTTTAAGCTGCAGGTTTGGCAAACACAGTGTTTGACCATAACCACCTTGTATTACGGCCACATCAAAATCCAGACCGTATTCCACCGAGATTTAAGACTTTTAAGGGGCTGTGGAGAAACTTATGGTGTCACAATCAAATAATAAATATCTGCATCAGGGTCAGTCGAGTCACATACTGATGGATATGTGGAAAAATGTCCTGGAAACAGTGACATTATAGTTTTGCCATCTGTCTGAGCTTTTTAAGTCCCGGTTACAAAACATTCGGAACATTTGGTCATTTATTGGACGCTTTTATCCAAAGCGACTTACAAGGTGAGCGCAGGGTTAATCACAGCATCCCTGGAGCAATGGTGTTTTTTTTTTTATTATTGCTCAAGGACCCACATTGGTAACTTCAGTGGACCTGGGATTTGAACCCACAACCTTCAGATTGGTAACCCAATGCCCAATGCCCTAACCACTGAACTACCATGCCCATGCCTACTATACGCCAATACAATTCAATAAGTCCTTTACTACGCTAAACATTAAATTTAAGTTATTTTATCTATCTATAAAATAGAAAGATAGATGGGGACGGAGTGAGTCATGGAGTAAAATGTTAGCAGAGTGTAAATATGACAGCAGTCGAGTCTGCAGGTTTCTTCGCTCATGGAAAACACTTTTCCTGCATGCATGCATTTCAACGCTTCCCTACAGGACATATTCTTTTAAAAGTTTCTTTTAAAAGAGTTATTTCCATAAGTTCACAGTCTTTTTACAAACGGAGTATTTGACAGCAGCACATAAGATGTGATAAATCTCTGATTTTAAATCCAGCATGTTTACGTACACTACAAGGGAAGCTAGAATTGCAACACACCCTGAAAATCACTGAAATTAGATGATGGTTAGTCATATTGTGAGAAATGTAAATATCAAATATGATACATGCACAATTGTATGATTCCAACTTTGTTTTGAACAGTTTGCTGAAGGCCTGTTTCTGTTTCAGCATGACTGTGCCCCGTAGCACAACACAATTCAATAGTTATAGTTGGGCAAGACACCTTTGGGATGAATTAGAGCATCGATTATTAGTCAGTTCCTCTTGTCCAGCATCACAAATAATTTTCTCTGGTCAATCACCACAGACACACTACAAAATTGTGTGGAATGTATTTCCAGAAGTCTGATCGCTTATAGCTGCACAGGGGGAATTAACTTTTGATCCAATATCACTATGTGTATTTTGTTGGTGTCTTAATATTCATTTATTCATTATCTTCCGCTTTAACCTATATTAGGGGGGGGTCCCATGCCCATCCAGGGGAGAACATTTCGGGCGCTGGGCAGATACAACCAGGACAGGGCGCCAATCCATCGCTGGTGTCTTAATATATTTGTTCAAATAATGTGGAGTTCCTTTTAAAACACAACTTGTATTTTTTATTTTATTGTACTTATTTTAAAACATTTTCAAGCACTGGGTGTCTGTAGTCAAGCTCGGAAATGTCATAACACTCCTCCCCTCGGATGATTGAGGTTTTAAAAAAATATGGCATTGCAATAAAAATCAGCCATACTTCATACTTGAAGGTCTGCCAGTCTCACTTACGACACAACAAGACCTTATAGTAGTATAATTACTTAAGAACTTGTGAGTCATATGAGCAAAAACTACTGAACAGATTGTTTTCAGTTCTTAAGTAATACAAATACAATAGAAATGTTCAGAAACATTCAGCTAGATAAGCTAGAAAAAAAAACAAGACGGGTGCTAGACACAAGGCAACTGTTTAATAAGGTGAGGAACGTGGATGTTTTGTCTCAAAATCACCATGTTAGGATTCTTGGGGCACCTGGATTTTCGAAATAAACATCTGGTCGCCAAAAAAGTACAACATGGAAATGTTTAGATCTTTTCCGTTCAATCTGAGAAAAAAGGCAGCTCCACCATTCCTGCTCTGTGATCTTAGATCCAAACAAGCATTAGAGGAGACAACTGAGCTGTTACACTCACAAAACTGCTTACAACAGGCCTTTTGGTCAGATTCAGAATAACAAACACTTAAGTCCTAACCAGAGAATACATTTATGAATCTAACTTTTCTGCACATACACTCAAATCCCTTTAATTTGATAATAGGAGTAACGCAGAACATGTTTAGGCCTCGCACTTACATCAGTTTGTGTATTAAGTTTAAGGTGCAATCAGGTTCGGTAGCTCACTGTGTAGGCAAAAGTATGCGGACACTTGCACATTACGCCTTCATTTCATAGTTGGGTCCCTATTTTGCAGCTTCCATTGTTCTAAGAAGACTCTATACAAAATTTGGGAGTATGTCTGTGGAGCCTTTTGCTTATATAGTTAGAAAAGCATTTGTGAGCTCAGACATTGATGTTGAACAAAAAAAGTGCCTGGATCACAATCTGGGGTCCAGGTTCGAATCCCAATCTGGGTGGTTTCTTCTCAGAGTCCATGTAAAAAGAAATCAAGGTAAATTGAATGACCCAAATTGCCCCTATTTAGTGTGTGTGTCTTTGTGAGTGTGTGCCCAGCGATAGCTTGCTTTCATGTAATGGGTGCCCAGCGCCCCAAACATTCTCCCCTGCATGAGCATGGGGAACCTCCCGCATGACCCTAGTATTAAGAATCACAGCTGATGCCTAATCATATTTTTTTGCAGTATAATCTCATTACACGTATTCAATCATCTGCATCTCCTGATTTAGTAGCAGCTAGACTACCCTTTTTCTAGACAGGACTCTTATGAATGTACTGACTAAATGTAAAGAGTGAATGAAGAATAACAGCACATGAGGATCTAAATATAAAATGTCTGTTCAATCCAGCATGCCCTTGAATACACAAGAACAGCGGGCAAGTCTGCCATCGGTAATATAACTAATATAAGGTGCCTATAGAAAATCTTTATACTCCTAGTGTAGTTCACTTTTTGTCTTAATGCCTAAAATTAAAACCTTCAAAAAAAGTTTTGTTAGCAATTTTTAACATTATTTAAGTAATAAGGGGACAAATTAACCAAAAGTAGAAACATGTCAGTGTTGAAAGAGTCATCAGTGCTCTGATTTAGTATTTTGTAGACGCATCTTCAATTACAGCCCTCAATGTGATTATATATGTCCTTACACTTGCATGGCATGGCTTTGGAGAATATTAGCCCCTTGTTCCTTAATGAAATGTTTAAGTATAGCCAAATTTCTCTGTGTTTGGCAAACGCACTGCTGTCTCCAATTCCATCCACAGGTTTCCTATTGCATTACAATCAAGGCTTTAACTCTGACACTCAGGGACACCAACCTCCTTATAGTAAAACTGCTGTTTAGTTGGATTTTTTAGACAGTGTGTTTAGGGTCATTGTTTAATCTCATCATCTTCAGCTTAATTCCAAAAACCCATCCGGAGAGAATGTTTCGAGAAACTTTTAGATATAAACAACTTAAAGCAGCCGATTTACTATTAATCCATGTTTTTGGACTGTAAAAGGAAACCGGAGAACCCGGAGAAGACCCACGAGGACATGGGGAGAACATGGAAACTCCACCCAGATCGGGAAGAGAACCTGGATCCCCCGTGCTGACCGTTCTTTAATCTGAATCACAATTCTTAAATGGAAAACTAACGATGATTCCATTCACTTGTAGATTACGGATTAAAGTTATTGACTGTTTGTAGATATTCTTTATAGTTGGCATAAAAATAAGTCGAAAGAACCATTCAGGGTTTAATAATCATGAGATCCGTCTTTGGTTACTTCAGTCCATGTTACATCATTATCGCGTTATGTTTGAGTCTCATATGATACAGTATTAGGAATGAAGATGACTGTATTGTTTACTACACCTCTAACCCTGCTATGTAACTGCAAAACTGATTCTAAAGCTATTCTATACCAGAGATGTTCAGAAACCAGCCCACAGCGTCTCTCCTGATACACAGGTACTGGCAGTTTCTCTCCACTCAGTCAGCAGATGAAGTGCATTCATTGACTGAATTTTGGCAGCAGTATCATTTATGTACGGCATGTCATAATGAAATCCTAAAAGCTTTAAAAAACATTTAAACAGTGAGTGGCCCTGTGAGTAACATCATTGTAATTCTACTATGTAACATTTATTAAATGAATAATTACTGAAACGTAAACAGGCTTGTTATTTGTTATGATTGTCTAATGTCCAGACATGCAGTTTGTTCCCATAACATCCTGATTACGGCAGCTCAACGTCCTCCGGTCTTACTGACATCATTTCAGAAACTCAGTCAGTGTGTATATAATACACCACGCTTAGCACATAATCATTAAAACATCATATGTTCTACATAGGCGGCACGGTGGCTTAGATGTTAGCATGTTCTCCTCTCAGCGCTAGGGATTCCCGGTTCGAATCCCCATCTGGGTGGAGTTTCCATGTTCTCCCCGTGTCCGCGTGGGTTTCCTCCGGGGTCTCCGCTTTCCTCTCACCGTCCAAAAACATGGATCAAGTCAATTGAGCTCTCCAAATTGCCCCGTTTAGAGTGTGTGTGAGTGTGTGTGAGTAAGTGCCCAGCGATAGATTGGTGCCCTGTCCTGGGTGTATCTGCCCAGCGCCCGAAATGTTCTCCCCTGGATGGGCATGGGGAACCCCACCGCGACCCTAACAGGAATAAAGCGGAAGATAATGAATGAATGAATGTTATACATAGCTCACTTATAAAGTTAATACTACATTAATATTTCTTTACTAACAATCATGTGATATGGGTTTTGCCGGCGACATACGCCTCCGATGTCTTTGTTGCACATGTGTTTAAAACAAAAGGGATTTAGTGCTCAATTTCAAGAAGGGACGTGCCAGACGATCACATGACACAAACGGCAGCCGTATTGCATTCATGCATGTGTCATTAAGCACAATAATAAGACCGGTCTTAAGCCAACATTTGGAAAGACGGATTTAAGCTTTTCATAGTGTAAAGGGTGTTTACGCCATATGAAACTATTCAGTCTCTGAGAAGTCTACAGAGTACCGAGCGAACAGAGTTCGGTGGCTGCTTCACCACGGCAATATTTCCTTTTTGTTTTTTTTAAGAACTGTTTACACGGCTGGTCTGAGTCATGTGTTCACTTTACCCTACACGTTCCTGACAACTGCTCTGCTGCCAGAGCTTCATTAGGACACGGTCATGACAAATGAGCTAGAGGACAGAAGAAAAGAGAGCAGACATTTGGCATGCACCCATAAAAGAAAGTAGCTTTCACATGATGACACACATGAGAGGAATTGAAATTAGGAGATAAACTGGCTAAAATGTCCAACCCATCCCCAGATGCACTCGACTTACAGGCTGTCTTTCATTTATGTCGGAAGACAGAAATATGATTTCAGAAGGCATTCCAGTGGAAATTTAACAGAATACTGTTTGCTATGACTGACAAAACACACAACACGACTGATGCTTTTCACCAACCCAGAGACAGCATTCTGCAGGAGCTAATGATCAGGCTGGAGCGGTCCCCAATATGGGTTCAGAATACAGGGTTGGCCATACAAAACCTATGAAGCAATATTACATTGACTGATTTACATAACCATAAATATTAAAGGTAGTGTTCATATATACAAGTCTACACAATTAAACAAGCCTTATTAGTATGTCTGACATTTATTGCAGAAGTCTCACTTGTAAGACATGCATTTACAGATTTAAATATAGAAATGTTGTGTCTTCTATACAGTACATAGACATAGAGAGTGTGGTAGCTCAGTGATTAGGATGTTGCACCATCAACCTGAAGGTTAGGGGTTCGAATCCCAAGTCCACCCAAGTTACAAACGTGGGCCCTTGAGTGAGGCCCTTAACCATCATTGCTCCAGGGGGCTATATCATGGCTAACCATTTATTCTGACCCTGACCATCAACTGTAAGTCACTTTGGATAAAAGTGCCAGCTAAATGACCAAATGTAATGTAACCTAGTACATGGTTTCTTTAAACCTTGGTTCAACCTACATGATTTATATTATATTAAAAGTTTAAAGGGGTGGCACAGTGGCTTAGTGTTTAGCACGTTCTCCTCTCAGTACTAGGGATTCCCGGTTCGAATCCCCATCTGGGTGGAGTTTCCATGTTCTCCCCGTGTCCGCGTGGGTTCCCTCCGGGTTCTCCGGGTTCCTCCAACAGTCCAAAAACATGGATCAAGTCAACTGAGTTCTCCAAATTGCCCCATATAGAGTGTGACTGTGTACCCAGCGATAGACTGGCGCCCTGTCCTGGGTGTATCTGCCCGGCGCCCGAAATGTTCTCCCCTAGATGGGCCTTGGGAACCCCCCCCCCCCCGCGACCCTAATAGAGGATGAAGCGGAAGATCCGCGTGTCTGCGTGAATGAATCAATAATAGTTTAAAATGTTGAAGATGGTCTCTGCAAAACCACTCCCGCTTAAACAATCTCTGCATTTAGATTCGTTTAGCCAAAAAGGAACCAGGTGCTATTTCCTTTAAAATAGCTGTTAATCAGAAATGTGTCAAGTGTCACAGAATATCTGCTCTTTATTTTTTAGACTTAAGACAGACTTTACGAACGAGATTACATTGCCTTGGCTGGAGGTAGTTGTAAAGTGACAGCAGTTAGTGTATCATGTACAACGTTGTGCAAACGGTAGCAAATAAATGTATGTATGTAAATATGACAACAGCAAGTAGTTTACAACGTATGTGGCTCCGAGGTATGAAGTCATTAAAAATAAGGAAAGGAGCAGCATTTTATTTTGAGTTCAGCAGTTTTATAGCATTTGGCAAGAAGCTGGTTTTTAACAGACAGTCCAGATTTAATGGTCAGTATTAAAACAGCAGTACAAAAAAAAAGCTTATTCTTTAAGCAGAGAAAAAAGCTTATTCTTTAAGTAGACAGTCTCTGAAACATAACAGCTGATGCTCAGCTTCATTTTCCTAACAAAGGTTCAACAGTTAAGAAGCAAAAAATGGGAATGAGGGCAAACGTGCAGCCGGTCTGCCCTTTATTCTGATAAATGAGTGATTCAGTTTAAATCGATGCTCAAAGGTTTTATTTTGTTTCAGAGAGGTTTTTTCGAACTTTGGAAAGTTTTCTCTAATATTTTTTCTGCTGCTTTGAAACAATGCACACTTCCAGCTCTGAGTCTCTGAGTCTCAGCCGTTAAACTGTCAGAGGTTTACACAGCCGAGTTCTACGTGGATCTTAATGAACTTAGTGTTTTAAACTGAAATCAGACACGAGAGAAGAAGAAATACATGCTTATGGGGCTTAAAAGAAAGTTTTGGGAGCATCAGTTGCACGGTAACTCACACACACACACACACACACTCTCACATACACATACATACATACACACACACACACTCATACACACATATATACACACACACACACACTCATACACACATATATACACACACACACACTCATTCTCATACACACTCATACACACACACTCATACACACACACACTCACTCATACACATACATACATACACACACACACACTCATACACACATATACACACACACACACATTCTCATACACACTCATACACACTCATACACACACACACACTCACTCATACACACACACTTAAATACATACATACAATTTTACACACAGTCACACTCTCACACACACTCACATACAAAGTCACACTCTTACACACACTCATACACACTCACACTCACTCACATACATACATACATACACTTTTACACACACTCACACACACTTACCCGAAGTCCTGGTCCATAGACTTAAAGAAGAATTTGTAGTTGGGTTTGTTGAGAACTTGTTTAAAATCCAGCAAAGTGATTTTCTCCGCCGCTATGGGGATCTTCACCAGGTACGGCGTCTCCTCTTCGTCTATATGATAAATGATTTTGGTTTCCGCCATGGCTGCGGCCACTTTTCCCCCTTGTTCCTCGGGAACACGGCTGAGGTAGCTAACTGGCTAACATTAGCCAGCCAACAAGAGGAGGACGAGGAGGAGGAGGAGGAGGAGGAGAGGGGGTCGAGCCCAGCCGAGCCGAGATTCCTCTGTCCGCAGTTTAAACGAAGGGAAAGAGACAGAAACCCTCAAACTCGACCTCCAGCGTCGTTTTAAATCCGTTTCTGTAAAAAAGATGCAACGCTTTCTTTAAAAAAACACCTCAAAACTGAAGCCACCGAGTTTTACTCAGGACAGCTGCAGCCAGCCACACCGAGGAAACTTTCCCCTGCAACACGGGATTCAAGCGTCTCTCTCTCTCTCTCTCTCTCTCTCTCTCTCTCTCTCACACACACACACACACACACACACACACACACACACACACACACACACACACACACACACACACACACACACACCAAGCGCAGGGCCAACGCGGCGTCTTGTGACGTCACGCCAAGTGTAAAATAATGTATCCTTAATTCTTAAATGGCGGCACGGCGGCTTAGTGGTTAGCACGTTCGCCTCTCAGCACTAGGGATTCCCGGTTCGAATCCCCATCTGGGTGGAGTTTCCATGTTCTCCCTGTGTCCGCGTTGGTTTCCTCCGGGTTCTCCAGTTTCGTCCCACAGTCCAAAAACATGGATCAAGTCAATTGAGTTCTCTTAAATCCCCCATATAGAGTGTGACTGTTTACCCAGCGATAGATTGGCACCCTGTCCTGGGTGTGTCTGCCCAGCGCCCGAAACGTTCTCCCCTGGATGGGGGGGAGAACTGTAATATTGTAATTATTGCTTTAAGTTTATATTAAATATTACAATTACAGGGCGGCACGGTGGCTTAGTGGTTTAGCACGTTCTCCTCTTAGCACTAGGGATTCCCGGTTCGAATCCCCATCTGGGTGGAGTTTCCATGTTCTCCCCGTGTCCGCATGGGTTTCCTCTGGGTTCTCCGGTTTCCTCCCACAGTCCAAAAACATGGATCAACTCAATTGAGTTCTCCAAATTGCCCCATATAGAGTGTGTCTGTGTGAGTGAGTGTGTGCCCAGCAATGGATTGGAGTCCTGTCCCGGTTGTATCTGCCCAGCACCTGAAACGTTCTCCCCTGGATGGGCATGGGGAACCCCCCACGACCGTAATAGAGGATAAAGCGGAAGATAATGAATGAATGAATTACAATTACAGCTTTTAAAAAAAAATCATATGTATAGACATACAGGTAATATATTATTTCTATATGTGCTCACTGATACCTTTTTAATATAACGTTAGTGAACACAGTTATGCTGCACCGCTCATATAATGTCTGTTCTGGTGGTCTTGGCTGCACTGTTCTCTTTTCCTCCTAATATATGACTGACAAATTATGCATATCAACATATGGACTGTGTAATTATACAGCTACATAGTACAAATAATGGTTATTCAATGCTTTTGAGGTTTTCACATATGGCTTTTACATGTGGAAGGCCACGCACCGACATAAACTGTCCCAATAGCTGCTACGCTTTCTAGATCATTTGTTTCTAGATGTACACTTGAGTAACAGTTGCTCATACAATGAGACTATCTTATCTTACTAGACTATCTTAAATGAGGGATAGGAGTATATACATATATATATATGTATATATATTCATTATCTCCCGCTTATCCTCTATTAGGGTCGCGGTGGGGTTCCCCATGCCCATCCAGGGGAGAACGTCTCGGGCGCTGGGCAGATACACCCAGGACAGGCGCCAATCCATCGCTGGGCACACACTCACTCACACAGACACACTCTATAGGGGGCAATTTTGAGAATTCAATTAATTTGTTCCATGTTTTTAGACGGTGGGAGGAAACCGGAGAACCCGGAGGAAACCCACGCAGACACGGGGAGAACATAGAAACTCCACCCAGATGGGGATTCGAACCAGGAATCCCTAGCGCTGAGAGGCGAACGTGCTAACCACTAAGCCACCGTGCCGCCTATATATATATATATATATATATATATATATATATATATATATATATATATATATATATATACTAATGATTTATTAGAACGGTGTAAATAAATAATCTGCTGTATTAATATTTTCAGTTGATTTAATGCTAAACGAATTTGCCATCTGATTCAGGACCTGTGAGCTTCAGCTGTGAACAAGGCGAGGGATGATGTTTCAGCTGAAAAAGAAAATTTTATTTTAAATAGCATCATTAAATCCACTTGTGTAAAGAATTTTCTAACACATATCATCACATAATCATCATATAACTGCCACTGCAGTGCTAAAGATCATCCACCAGCCAAACTATACCTGCTCTGCAGTGGTCCTGTGGGGGTCCTGAAGAGAAAAGAAAGGGAAGCAACGAGGTATGGACTGTAGTCTATATCTGTAAAACTCCAACGTGCATCTTCATGCATCAAATCAAATTAAATACATGTGCAATAATAACAATAAATATCTGTGCAAAAATCAAATGATGGAGTTATGAACTAAATTGATTTGGTATATTAAATATTTTTTATATTTTTAGCCACTTTACTATTGTTTACTATTTGTTTTTATTTTTTAAAGACGCTTAAACTCTTTCTTTGAAGTTGGTTTATATTTCCTGTAATGGTGCAATTTCCCTCTGGGATTAATAACATTATTCTTACTCTGATGTAATAAATTGATCGTTGAGTTTATGTTGACTGCACACACACAAATACACTTTTTCCTTAATATTAGCACGATATATAAACTGTAGAATTTTTTTTAATGCTTGGCTAAACCAAAATCTATTTAATAATCACCTGACTGTAATGTACTTTCTGTTTCAGTACTTAAAGGTAGCATTGGGATTTCATTTGATATCCACTAGAGGGACACCCTGCAGTTCATATCCTGCACCTACAGGTCCAACATCATCAGTTCAGTCAGAATAAATCCAAACTTTAGACTTACAATTGTAATTCTGATAAATGTATTTGTAATTCAAAAGTATTTTGCCAGCAGTAAGACATTTCAATTGGTAACCTTTTAGCAGGACTTTATAATTATGTATAATCTGTGTATAAATACTTCAGCCAAAATGGATTTGGTGTACAACCCGAGCTGTTTGTAACTAGAACTAGAGTATAAAACACAATAGTGCATCCCCAGTGCCAGGTCCTAACCACTACGCCAATGTGCCGCCAATATATAAAAATCTCCAAATAAATAAAGAAGTCCTATCCACATGGGGTCATGGCAACTTTATAAATTTTCATTTTATTATCCTGGGTTTTGGAATGATTTGTCCAAGATGATCATCTTGTTTAGATTTGTGGGATTGAGTGGCACGGTGGCTTAGTGATTAGCATGTTCTCCTCTCAGCACTAGGGGTTTCCGGTTTGAATCCCCATCTGGGTGGACTTTCCATGTTCTCCCCATGTCCGCGTGGGTTTCCTCCGGGTTCTCCGGTTTCCTCCCACAGTCCAAAAACATGGATCAAGTCAATTGAGTTCTCCAAATTGCCCCATGTAGAGTGTGTTTGTGTGCGTGTCTGTGTGAGTGAGTGTGTGCCCAGCGATAGATTGGCGTCCTGTCCTGGGTGTATCTGCCCAGCGCCCGAAACTTTCTCCCCTGGATGGGCATGGAAACCCCCCCCAGTGACCCTAATAGAGGATAAAGCGGAAGATAATGGATGGATAGATTTGTGGCATACTCATGTTTACATACTATTTGTGGTAGATTTTCTAATATAAGAAAACAACTGGAGACCGTTTCGGTCCCCAAAGGTCCAATCTCGTAAGAAAAACCTCCGGGGGTTAATTATTGGCCTTTAATTGAGCTGTGTTTTTTATTTAAAGGGCAGAAAGATACATATGTGCACTCAAGCGGTACCCCTGGTGGCACCACCACAGTGACATATCACTCCAGAAACTGGGTTGTTTGATATTGTCCTTGTTTTGTGGTTAAAATATTGAACACTATTAAATACCAGAGGTGTTGAATACAGTTTGTAGGTTTGGTATATTCTGTACGACTACGACAACAACGTACACAACTGTGTTTGCTTGATGACAGTCCACCATCCACATCAAACTGAAGCAGAGTCGATTTCTATGGTCTACAAGACAATGAGCTGCAATACGTACAGAACACTAGCTACAGTCAAACTGGAGATTCCTTTGAAAGTAAAAGATGTACCTAACTTAGGAATAAATGTAGGTATCATGCTAATAAAGGGTAATTAGTGTTTTGTTTGTTGTTCAATTGTGGAATAGGTTTGGACCAAACAGCACCCCGATGACACAAGCCAAAACAAATATCATCCAGAATATAACCACAAGCATCTGGACACAAATCAGGCTTCTTCTGTGTCTCAGGACTTCCACACGGCCATCGAGTTGTTCAGACGAGTTAGAGCTCATGCCCATCTGCTCCACCCGAAGGCTCACAGTGGGCAAGATGATGAAGCGGGCATCTCGGGCCTCCAGGGAGAGGACGACCCGCTGCGTTACGGTGGCCAGCCGGGTGGAGACTGAGACGGGCAGACGAAAGGTTACAGGAGGTAGCTGTGAAAGGATGCGAGAGTTACAAGGCAGTGACTGAGCATCGCCTCCCTCTAGTGGGGTGGAGTGGCGGCACAAGGGGCAACAGATGGAAGGAGGGCTGTCGGGGTTGGGTGGGTGTAGAGGGGACAGCTGGATGTTATGAAGGCATTCGGTGCAAAAAACATGGAGGCATTCCAGCATGCGTGGGACCTTGCGATCCTGATCATATTCCTGGTAGCACACAGGACATTCAACTTCGGGGGAATCCCCGCTGGTGGTAACCTCCTCTGAAGCTGATGTCATTGCTGATACGGGGGCCGCAGACATGCTGGAGACTGTAGATGCGACTGCCGGAGGTGATTAAAGGGGGCGGGAGACAGTCAGACCCAGCTAGAGAGGTATGAAAGAGAAATGTTATTTCAGTACAAAAAAAATGTAGAAAAAACTTTTAAATCACAAGACAAAGAAAAACAGTGGGAAAGAAATGTTTTGGTTAATGTTTCTTATTGTTATATAGAGATCCATCCATCCATAATCTTCCGCTTTATCCTCTATTAGGGTCGCGGGGGGGTGGGGGGGTCCTCATGCCCATCCAGGGAAGAACGTTTCGGGCGCTGGGCAGATACACCCAGGACAGGGCGCCAATCTATTGCTGAGCACACACTCACTCACACAGACACACTCTATATGGGGCAATTTGGAAAACTCAATTGACTTGATCCATGTTTTTGGACTGTAGGAGGAAACCGGAGAACCCGGAGGAAACCCACGCGGACACGGGGAGAACATGGAAACTCCACCCAGATTGGGATTCGAACCGGGAATCCTTAGTGCTGAGAGGAGAACATGCTAAACCACTGTGCTGCCCTGTTATATATAGCTACTTATAAAAAATATCTTCTTTCTAGGGCAGCACGGTGGTTTAGTGGTTGGCACTAAACCGGAGAACCCGGAGGAAACCCACGCGGACACGGGGAGAACATGGAAACTCCACCCAGATTGAAATTCGAACCGGGAATCCCTAGTGCTGAGAGGAGAACATGCTAAACCACTAAACCACTGTGCTGCCCTGTTATATATAGCTACTTATAAAAAATATCTTCTTTCTAGGGCAGCACGGTGGTTTAGTGGTTGGCATGTTCTCCTCTCAGCACTAGGGATTCCCGGTTCGAATCCCCATTTGGGTGGAGTTTCCATGTTCTCCCCGTGTCCGCGTGGGTTTCCTCTGGGTTCTCCGGTTTCCTCCCACAGTCCAAAAACATGGATCAAGTCAATTGAGTTCTCCAAATTGCCCCATATAGAGTGTGTATGTGTGCGTGTCTGTGTGAGTGAGTGTGTGCCCAGCGATAGATTGGCGCCCTGTCCTGGGTGTATCTGCCCAGCGCCCGAGACGTTCTCCCCTGGATGGGCATGGGGAACCCCCCCGCGACCCTAATAGAGGATAAAGCGGAAGATAATGAATGAATGAATTCTCTTTCTATTTAGAAGACATTTCCTTAATATACAGATATCTGTGGACAGGAGTGCAGGTCATTAAAAACAAGTCAAAGGGGAAATGTAGATGACAATGTAGACGACAAGAGAACAGTTGAAAACAATATTATGTTTTTGTTAATACTGTACATGCGAGTGCTGGTAATTAATTATTCAATACCTGAGTAAGGAACAGAACCTTTTCTGCTTTGGACGCCACAGAGACACTCTGAACATCACGGGCTAAAAACACAAAAGTCAATTTTGCAGAATAGCTCCAGTCGCACCTCAGCAATCTGCAGGAAGTGGTATATGATGTCTTGATATGACAACCACCTTAATAGTTGGGCTTCGTGTTTTTTTTAGGGATTAGGCTGTTGGGCAAGCAATCTAAAGGGTTAAATTCCCAAATCCAGCAAAGTTGCCAATGCAAAGCCCTTAAAGTAATTCATTTTGCCTACACAGCCCTTACACACCGAGGATTTGTCCATGTTTAACCCAAAATGTGCACTAAAACACACACATATACATGCTGAGTGACGTGATCACACGTGCTCAGAGTGGTGGGCAGCCTTGTACACGGCATCCAGGGGGTAATCGGGGTTAGGTGCCTTGCCCGAGGGCACTTCAGCCATAGTACTTGGTGACCTTGGAACCGTACTGGGGACCTTCAGGCTCTGAAATGAAGAAGTAAAAGCTTTAGCTTCAGTAGCTAAATATAAAACAGTAGCTTTAAATGGAAATACCCAAGTGAAGCATAATAGACCCAAACCGTACTGAAGTACAGCATGGAAACATGTTCTTAGTTAGTAATGAGATATCTGTATCCTGCTGAAGAGTAATCCGGTCATATAAGAGTGACTTCACTACCTTTTTAATTGAGGGTTACATCTAAGTGTTTTCAGGAAAATGCAAGATCTTAGCTCAGGGGCAGATATGTGTAAACATTAACAAGGTTCATGCATTACACATTTGTAAAGGGAAATAATTATGCAGTTCGCCCCAACAAACAGTTGAAAACTTATTGGTTAAATGGATCTTATGTGGCATGGCCCTGAAGAACTTTTCAGGAGCGTAATTTTGAATAGTATTGTTGTAAAAGGTTTAAACAATATGCCTTTATACTCATCCTGCAAAGTTACTGGCAGTCAGGAAACGGTAATTATAGTTGGACTGAATCCAAAGCTTTCCAGTTAGGAACGTGTATTAAGAATGCAAAGCCAGCGTGTTGAAAGCTGCTTCTTAATGACAACTGTTAATGACCCATGCTGACTCAAACTAACAGCACCACAGTTTTTCAGCTATTTCCTGCAATTGTAAATAGCTGTACAATGTAGTGCACAATGTGTTAGAAGCTACTTTATATGCATGGAGTGGCTCTTGATTTGGCTTCATATTGAGTAACATCAGAAATAAGAACTGCAAGAATTGTTATTATCCATCCATCCATCCATTATCTTCTGCTTCATCCTCTATTAGGGTCGCGGGGGGGGGGGTTACCCATGCCCATCCAGGGGAGAACGTTTCGGTCGCTGGGCAGATACATCCAGAACAGGGCGACAATCTATCGCTGGGCACACACTCACACTCTATATGGGGCAATTTGGAGAACTCAATTGACTTGATCCATGTTTTTAGACTGTGGGAGGAAATCAGAGAACCCGGAGGAAACCCACGCGGACACGGGGAGAACATGGAAACTCCACCCAGATGGGGATTCGAACCAGGAATCCCTAGTGCTAAGAGGCGAACGTGTTAACCACTAAGCCACCGTGCCGCCCGGGTTGTTATTATTATAGAGTAAATACCTGTCATTCATTTTTAGACTTTCCACAGTAATAGTCTTAGTTGTTGCATGTTGTCTGTTTCTGTGTTAATCCCAAAGTAATCCCAAACCCCTATTCACACTGGCTCTGCCAGAGCAACCAGCGCTCACAGAGAGAGCTCGCTGCCTAGCAGCACATGTCCCCTTTGGACTGGTGTCAGAATTTGCTCTGTATTCCATTGTGATTGGTGTCATTTAGTTTGTTATGTTTAACAGTTTTAACTGATGTGGAACTGTCATGTCATGTGTATTTAGTCCTGATGTAACAACTAGGAATAATACCCCACCTGGCCTTAAAAAAATGGTCACACACTATATAATATTACAATATTTTACCGTATTGTCTTTATAGTGTGGGCACGGTAGGTCAGTGTTTAAGGCGTTGGGCTATCAATCTGAAGGTTGTGGGTTCAAATCCCAGGTCCACTAAAGTTACCAGTGTGGGTCCTTGAGCAAGACCCTTAACCCTCATTGCTCCGGAGATGTTGTGATTAACTCTGTGTTCACCTTGTAAGTCGCTTTGGATAAAAGCGTCCAATAAACGACCAAATGTAAATGTAATGTAGTTTTAAATACGGCACACAATTGCTGTGGCATCATTTCCACAAGCTTCTAAAATGGAACAACATTTCTTTTTGTCCAAAGCACATCACTAAAAACACATTACATGTAATGTGAAGCACACTGAGCAAGTATTTCCAAATCTAGGTATAAAAAGTGACTAGAGACAGAGTGATGGCTGTAGTTATGGCAAAAGGTGAGCTACAAAGTATTCAACCAGGGAACTGGTGGATGGATGGATGGATGGATGGATGGACTTTTATTTGGCAAAATATGTAAAAGAAGCTGAAAATTTGTGACAAAAAATGATACAGCCCGCCCGTGTATATGTATATATGCATATGTACATTTATTTCCCCCCCAAGATCTTGTATTATGATGGAGATTTGGATGACTGCATACAGTCTACTCTAGCATGTCCCAAAGATCCTGAATGGGGTTCAGGTTTGGACTCCCTGAACCACTCTCAAATCCTGAATCCTGGAATCCCATCAGGAAGAACAGATCTGTTGATGGAATAACCCGGTGGTTCAGTATATTCATTCATTCTTTGTGCACAAATCACAAACCAGATGTGAGTTACATCAGGTGCTGACCTTTTCGTTGGCCAGGCAGTGTATAACCCTGTTCCTTTATTAAATAATATTATTTTTCATTACATTTTACATTATTATTTAGTCATTTAGCAGATGCTTTTATCCAAAGCGACTTACAAGGTGAACACAGGGTTAATCACAACATCCCTGGAGCAATGAGGGTTAAGGGTCTTGGTCAAGGACCCACATTGGTAACGTCAGTGGACCTGGGATTTGAACCCACAACCTTCAGATCGATAACCCAATGCCCGAACCACTTAGCTACCATTTGCATTTAGTATAAATGCAATACTACCTTACGCTGACATACACTAATATTGAAATAATGCATGTTAAACTATATATGAGTGAGATAAACCAAAAAAACAAAAGCTGCAAGAAGTTCCTAAATAATTCAATCAAATAAAGGCAGCTGCAACTCAAATCTGCACGAACTGAATGCGATCACGGTTTAACATGTGGGTGAAAAGCCACTTACTTCTGCCCGGAACCCGTCTCTGTCTAGTGTTGCTCGGTGCTCTTGTGTCTCGTCAGCGGTCTGTCCATTTTCACAGGTGCATGACAGAAAACACAGGGTTTGATCACCTTTGTGAAGCCTGAGGATCACATGTATAATCTGAAATATATTAAGCTCTAACTATCCCTCCGATGATTCGACGCCTTTTTCTTTCTAATGGGGAGGGGGTTGCTGTTTCCCTGACATTTATTACCTAGAGATGCTTCGGTTCCTATGAGAGCGAGCAGATATGCTTTTAATGCTCCGTTTTCTGGTTAATATACAGTTCTTACAATGATTTAACGAGCTAATGGTTTCTAACTTCATTAATTTTCTACAGGCTTGTTTGCCATATTTAGGAATAGAAGTTGGAATAGAGGAAGGAAAGAAGTTGGCATGCGGTGGTCTTATAATAGTTAACATAACTGTTAATCATTTTCCAAGTGTGTTCTTGTTGGTTGACCAGCTGCTGAGAGATTGTCCATTATGTTTTGAGGACATGAAACTGCATTCGTTTTGTTTGATTTGGTCATTTAGCAGAAGAATTTAGTCAAAGTAACATACATGTTAAGGGTGGCACTGTGGATTAACGGTGAGCTTGTTCACCTCACCATGCTGATCCAGATCCGAATCCCAATCTGGCTGGAGTTTCCATGGTCTCCCCATGGGTTACCTGTGGATTCAAGGTATATTGGCTGCTCCAAATTGCCCCTATATAGTGTGTGTCTGTGTGAGGGTCTTGCTTAGAGATCCACACTGGTAACAGGATTCAAGATTCAAGACTGAATATTGAAGATTCAAGAAAATTTTATTAACATTAATATCACGTGTTACATGAGATAGGAACGAAATTATGTGTCACGGACCTGGATTAGCCTGTTATTTATATTCATTTATAATCATCTGCTTTATCCTCTATTAGGGTCGCGGTGGGGTTCCCCATGCCCATCCAGGGGAGAACATTTCGGGCGCTGGGCAGACAGGACACCCAGGACAGGACGCCAATCTATCGCTGGGCACACACTCACTCACACAGACACACTCTATATGGGGCAATTTGGACAACTCAATTAACTTGATCCATGTTTTTGGACTGTGGGAGGAAACCGGAGAACCCGGAGGAAACCCACGCAGACACAGGGAGAACATGGAAACTCCTCCCAGATGGGGATTCGAACCAGGAGGCGAACGTGCTATCCACTAAGCCACCGTGCCGCCCCCTGTTATTTTTTCAATTTTAATTAAAATTTTGAAGAAGAAATGAGAATTACACATATCACTATGAAATATAATATAGTATACAACAACAATGGACTTGGGATTTAAACCTGCAACCTATTACCCAATTCCCCCCATCTAGCTGCCACAACATCAGTTGATGTTGAACTTTTGACAGTAGATGACTCACGATCACTTGACTCTTTTTTTCTTTTTTGGGGAAGAGGGGGAGGTCACTTAGTACTTTCATATTTGATGTATTCAGAGATTGTGGAAGTTGCCAAACATAACAGCTTCTCCCTTCATGTTCTCCAGAGCTTATTCGTGTGCTTTACTCCTCATATACTTTAAGAGAGTTGCTCGCTTAGACTCATCTTAACATATATATCACATTAAAGTATTCTATTCACATTACACTGGATTTAATCCAAAATGCATGTCATTACATAATGTTTGCTTGTGTAATAATAGCAACCTGAAAGCTTTGAATATGTCATTAAAACTGCATTTTTTTCCCCCTGCTTGTCACCTCCTAAGGAATGAAGTCATGCATATTTCCGTGTGCTCAGAGTATCAGGAGGGTTTTAATAGCCAAACCAGCTTGATCCAGAACTGAAGCTACACCCCCAAAGCGTGGAAGGAGACGAAAGTAGGGGAAGAATGAGCAAGTCAATTCAGGGAACCCTGCATGTGGGAGGCCGGCATTGTTTTCATAGTCTGTCTGGCTCAGCAATATTATGTAACATAAAGGTTCTAATTCTTTTACTTACTATATTAAAAACGATATTTTTAAAAATCTGTAAAATACATTGAGTTCTGTTCTAACTCAAAATCGGGGGCTGTCTTTCACACTGTTACAAACATGCATACTGTACCTACATAATCATTTTAATCTCATTTCCAGCTGTAGGTCTTTTATCTCAATTATCTCATTGTCTTAATACGTCCGTAGTCCCCAAACAATCTGAAACTGTAGAACTGCAAAGTCCAACTTTACATTAGGTTACTAATTAAATGGACAGTATTAACTGTGGGTCAGCACGTTCGCTCATCTAGGTGGAGTTTTCATGTTCATGATGTATGGGGGGGGGGGGGTTGTTTCTCGGGGTTCTCCGCTTTCCTCCCACAGTCCAAACACATGAATTTGAGGTGAATGGTCTGCTCTAAATTACTTCTATCTAAATTGCCTCTGTGTGTGTCTGAGTGAGTGTGTGCCCAGTGATAGACTGGCACTCTGGGTGTATCGGCCCAGTGCCTTAAATGTTTCCCCCCTGGATGGGCAGGGGACACCCCCACCCCTGTGCCTAGTGTCCCTAGTGTAGGATTAAGCAGAAGATAATAAAATGAGATGAGATGAATAATAACTTTATTCCAAAGTCCACAGAACACACTTTTATTCTCTATAGCACCAGGATCTTAAGTTTATAATTAATTGAAAACAGAAAGGCTTTTTTCATGGCAGACCTGCAGGGGGCATCGATCAGCTGACTGGAACTTTAAAATCCTGCAGATCTAAGATTGAGGGGATATTTACTGTATACGCATTTCCTGCCTGTGATGAGGTTATTATAATTGCTCATCTGCAGCAGTATTTGTATTGTAAATACCAATCTGTTATACTTACCGTTATAATCTGTTTGTGTAAGTGTGTGGGGGGTGACTCACTCGCTTTGGGGTAGGCTGTAGGGCCCACAGCTTATTCTGATGGAGAGGTGACATCAGTCCTAGAAAGGAATTGTATGTTCATTATGTATACATTTAGGTTTACCGGTATGGTGGTGAAGGTCTGCAAGCTGATTTTAAATGTGTACTTTTACCTACCTGTATTGGGATAGCTCATCCGGGGAGAATAGCCCCCCCCCCCCCTTCCGCGAACCTAGTTCAGGATTAAGAGGATGAAAATAGATGAATTAATGGATGGAAAATAGGAATATTAACTACTACACAGAATTTAGTTATTTTCATTCATCATTCCGCTTTTTATCCTCTATTAGGGTCGCGGGGGGAGGGGTTCCCCATGCTCATCCAGGGGAGAACATCTTGGGCGCTGGGCAGATACACCCAGGACAGGGCGCCAATCCATCGCGGGGCACACACACAAACACACTCTATATGGGGCAATTTGGAGGACTCAGTTGACTTGATCCATGTTTTTGGACTGTGGGAGGGAACCGGAGAACCCGGAGGAAACCCACGCCGACACGGGGAGAACATGGAAACTCCACCCAGATGGGGATTCGAACCGGGAATCCCTAGTGCTGAGAGGCGAACGTGCTAAACCACTAAGCCACGGTGCTGCCCTAATCTAATCTAATCTAAATTCATTCATTCATTATCTTCCACTTTATCTTATATTAGGGTCGCGGGGGGGGGGGCGAGGGTTTCCCCATGCTCATTCAGGGGAGAATGCTTCGGGCGCTGGGCAGATACACCCAGGACAGGGCGCCAATCTATCGCTGGGCACACACTCACTCACACATACACACTATATGGGGCAATTTGGAGAACTCAGTTGACTCGATCCATGTTTTTAAACTGTGGGAGGAAACCGGAGAACCCAGAGGAAACTCACGCGGACACGGGGAGAACATGGAAACTCCAAGCAATCCCTAGCGCTGAGAGGAGAACATGCTAACCACTAAACCCCAGTGCTGTCCTAATCTAATCTAATCTAAATATTATGTCTAAACACTTCAGACTGTACAAGGTAGTTCGTACAAACTATAGCAACAAGAGGAAGTAGTTTTCTTTTAAACTCAGCAACAAACGTCATAAAGTCACACAAACACAGAGGAATATCCTGTTTTATCAGCGCCTGGGTGACGTCATTGTGTTTACTCGCGGTTATACTTCCTTTTTGGGATTCCGGAATAATTCTTGCTCCGCCCACTTAATCATAAATAACTCCAGCTGTGGTCCTCACTCAGCCTCCTCTCTCTGCACCTCCACCCCGCTCCGCTCCGCTCCGCTCTGCCGCTCGCCATGCTGTCGGAGCTGGAGTGCGGGATCTGTTACCATGGTTACGACCTGGCTCGCCGCTGTCCGCGGCTGCTGCCCTGTAAGCACAGCTTCTGTGAGAGCTGCTTGCGGACGCTGAGTGCGGGGCGACCCGAGGACCCGCACGCCGCCGGCCGCATCACCTGCGCCTTCTGCCGCAACACGAGCAGTCTGTCGGGGGAGGGACTCAGAGACAAGTTCCCGGTGGACGAGGACATCCTGGAGCGCTTGGTGGCGGCAGGGGCGACGGATCAAAGCCCGGGTGACGACGAGGACAAACCGAAGAGCAGCCAGGGCCATGAGGAACCCTCACCCGTTACCCGAGGAGGAAAACTGTGGAGGTCCGTCAAGAGGTTCTGTAAAAAAGTGCGAGGATCTGGTCAGCAGGGTGAGCAATTAGTCTTCCATCCATCCATTATCTTCTGATTTATCCTCTACTGGGGTTGGGGTGGGGGGGTCCCCATGCCCATGCCCATCCAGGGGAGAATGTTTCGGGCGCTGGGCAGATACACCCAGGACAGGACACCAATCTATCGCTGGACACACACTCACTCACTCCCACACACACACTCTATATGTGGCAATTTGGAGAGTTCAATTGACCTTGATCCGTGTTTTTTTGGATTGTGGGAGGAAACCGGAGAACCCAGCAGGGCAGCGGTGGGCGTGGTAGCTCAGTGGTCAGGGTGTTGGGTGCTCAATCTGAAGGTTGTGGGTTCAAATCCCAGGTCCACTGAAGTTACCAATGTGGGTCCTTGAGCAAGACCCTCAACCCTCATTGCTCCAGAGATGTTGTATCAACGCTGTGCTGGCTTTGTAAGTTTCTATGGATAAAAGTGTCTGCTAAATGACTGAATGAATGAACGAATGAACCCGGAGGAAACCCACGCGGACACGGGGAGAACAAGGAAACTCCCACCAGATTGGGATTCGAACCTGGAATCCCCAGCGGGAGGTGAACGTGCTAAACACATTCAGTCTTAGAAAGTTTAAAATATGCATTTCTACAGATTTCACTGTAAACACATTATTTTTGTGATAAGGATGTGGGATTATTAATCTGAACTGTGGGGGTTCAAGTCCAAAGTTCACAAAAGTTATCCAAAAATAGGGGGGGTCCTTGAGCAAGGCCTTTAACTTTTATTGCTCAAGAGGTGATGTAGTATGACTACTGTAGTATAACCCTGAATTGGGATGCTTGTAAGTTGTTTTGAGGCAGTCGTAGGCTTCCACCTACGAAGGGCCACGGTTCGATTTCTGGTCCCGCCAAATACCAGACACCTACCCCTAAGTATTCCCTAGGAGCCATGTACAAGACTGCCTACTGCTCCGGACACATGGGCTCACTTAACTCCATGTGTGTATATATATATATATATGTGTGTGTGTTTCACTGCATGGCTGGGTTAAATGAGGTCCAATTCCTCTCTGTGTAAGCACAGTATTCAAAATAATGAAAAAAAACCCATTCGAACCGGGAATCCCTAGTGCAAAGAGGAGAACATGCTACACACTAAGCCACCATGCCGTCTACATCTGTAAATTGATCTAATATAAAGTATTGCCACCTCATCCCATTTAGTCTCATATGTATAAAAGTAAGTAAAATAATAAAAATAATCTGTTTTAAGAAAAGGAAACTGTATGCATTCTGCATTATTGGAGCAGTTTGGAAAACGTATTACATAAACGCAAGCTTCAGAAAGGCATGGTTGCTTAAGTCTATTGTGACCGATCAAAAAAGCCTTTTTTTTAATATGGTACAAGTTATGATAGATACAAAGGTAAACAATATCATATGTTCAATGTTATTATAGTCAAAGCCCCAAACAAGAGAATATATTATGTAACTATTAAGTGGCAATTGGTGTGATACCAAAGAAACTCCACAACAAATATAACTAACAGGTACTGCACCCACTGTTATGTCATTCGTATTACATCACACTCGATAACTGCCTAACTGACTCACATACACCCATATAAAAAAAATTCCCCTTTTTGCAGAGGACGAGCAAAATCTGTCCTTAACACCAGAACATAGCTGCAGAAATTAGGTAGGTGTAATTTTTAGGGTTTTTTTTAGACTTTGAAAAGCATTGTTTTTAAAAACAGTTAAACTGTGGGGCGGCACAGTGGCTTAGTGTTTAGCATGTTCTCCTGTCAGCACTAGGGATTCCCGGTTCGAATCCCCATCTGGGTGGAGTTCCCATGTTCTCCCCGTGTCCGCGTGGGTTTCCTCCGGGTTCTCCGGTTTCCTCCCACAGTCCAAAAACATGGATCAAGTTAATTTCATTCTCAAAATTGCCCCATATAGAGTGTGTCTGTATGTGTGAGTGTCTGCCCAGCGATAGATTGGCGCCCTGTCCTGGGTGTATCTGCCCAGCGCCCGAAATGTTCTCTCCTGGAAGGGCATGGGGAACCCCCCATGAACCTAAAATATAGGATAAAGCAGAAGATAATGAATGAATGAATGAGTTAACCTGCTTGCAATGATCACACTACAGATTAGCTCTGTAGCCTCCTCTAGTACTGACACTGTTCTTTTGTATGTTTTCCAGGTTGTATTACTGATCGGGACATGAGAGACCTGGCTCTGATGTCCTGCTACTTGATTTAAGGGGCGAGGATGAAGCCAGGACTCAACTATGCACCGAGCACAATGAAGAGTCTTCTTAAATCCGAAGCTCAATCCCTGTGCATGTATAAAAGAAAGCCACGAGACAAGAGGGATGGCATCGAGGAGATTTGACCGAAGTGGATGTTTGTGAAGCTGTTTCAGCGTTCCTTCACATCCTTTGTATTCAATTCAAGCACTTAAATATTTGAATTTTTTTTTAATTGTCTGAGACAACCTTTTTAAAATGATTAAAAATACCATCTTGCACTTAAATATACCCACCATGTAATGTAAGGTGTATGTATTAATTTATGTATTATGCTATATAAATGTAATTTATATGGTTAATCTATTTATTTTGTACTACAATCGTGATATTTAATGTATTTTTAATAAAGACTTTAAAATGTTGAATGGTTTTTTACTTTAACATATTGGTTACTGGCACGGTGGCTTAGTGTTTAGCATGTTCTCCTCTCAGCACTAGGGATTCCCGGTTCGAATCCCCATCTGGGTGGAGTTTCCATGTTCTCCCCGTGTCCGTGTGGATTTCCTCCGGGTTCTCCGGTTCCTTTCCACAGTCCAAAAACATGGATCAAGTCAATTGAGTTCTCCAAATTGCCCCATATACAGTGTGTATGTGTCTGTGTGAGTGTGTGCCCAGCGATAAATTGGCGCCCTGTCCTGGGTGTATCTGCACAGCGCCCGGAACGTTCTCCCCTGGATGGGCATGGGGAACCCCCCCGCGACCCTGAGAGAGGATAAAGCGGAAGATAATGGATGGAACTTTGTGGGACACAGTTTGGGAATGGCCCATTTCCTATTCAAATATATGTGCACCAGTGCACTACTAAAATAACGTTATTATTTTCCAAAACAGATTTATTGCTGCAAAGAGTGGACATCATCTTCAACCCCAATGGACTAAACATGAGATGTCACTCAAGCTCATATGCACGCAAAGGCAGATGAGTACATTTTGGCAGTTTAGTGTGAATATTCCCTGACGCGTGTGTGGCTAGGACATGTTCTACAGCTAAAATGTTCTGAACGTCACGGTCACGTTTCGAGACGGCAGCAGCTTTCTGTGGTCAGATCCGTAACACTGATTAAAGCTTAAGACAGATAAACAGATGCACAATGTAATGTGCTAAGTGTTAAGTTGATAAACAGTGTGTGAAAACCTTAGCAACACAACAAATGTGACTGTAACAGGCGCCACACCCACTGCCATGCCATTCTCATAACATCACACTCAGTCACTAACTGCCTGCCTGATGCTGTACACCCGAAAAAATATCTGCTGAAGAGTTATCTCTGTTAAACAAATACAAAACCTGCTGAATGTCAGGACTGGCGTTTTCTCTCATCTCTTGGCGTTGCAGAATTTTGTAATACTACATGAGTCTGGCTCATGGGTGGCATGGTGGTTTAGTAGTTAGCATGTTCTCCTCTTAGCACTAGGGATTCCCGGTTCGAATCCCAATCTGGGTGGAGTTTCCATGTTCTCCCCGTGTCCGTGTGGGTTTCCTCCGGGTTCTCTGGTTTCCTCCCACAGTCCAAAAACATGGATCAAGTCAATTGAGTTCTCCAAATTGCCCCATATAAAGTGTGTCTGTGTGAGTGAGTGTGTGCCCAGGGATAGATTGGCGCCCTGTCCTGGGTGTATCTGCCCAGCGCCCAAAACGTTCTCCCCTAGATGGAGGAGGGGAACCCCCCACAACCCTAGTAGAGGATAAAGCAGAAGACAATAAATGGATAGAAATTAGAAATAATGATAATTTGTTTTTATACATGTTTAAATGACTTTATAACGGAAGAGGTTTGCAGGTATTAATCAGTTTGGGTTTCTCTGCAATGGAACAGGACTATTCTCAGTCTGTTTTAATAGTTTCCTTTCAGTACAACAGAATTGGCATTAAAATTAACCTGTTATTATATATTTTACCTTTTGTCCTGTTCTCTGTAGACCATTTTAAACAACTCGATTACTTAAAAAAAATCAATGCGCTTAAGAAAGAAACAGGATTAATGGTAAACCACTTAAAAGAAAGGACCTGTGGCTTTGTTCAGCTCAGAGAATAAATCTATAGCACTCTTCTCTCTCTCGCTCTCTCTGAGGATTTGTTAGAGACAGAAGAAAAATGTGCAGGACAAGCAGATTTAACAAGCATCTTTCTGCAGAGTTTCAACCTGTGAACTTTTACTACCAGCCCTAATCTACCACACCTGCACAACTAATTGCAGCCCAGCTGATATAGCTAGCTATGATAGCTTTGTGGTAAAACAACAGTCAGTTAGCCTGCAGATCTTCAGAAACAGCTATTAAAATTCAATAGCTTGGAAATTTAGAATAACATCTAGCAATTTTCAGTTTGAGACAATAATAAGTGTAAAAACACAGCAGCTCAGCAATCAGATCAGTCTAATATTATTCCCAATCCATCTGTTGTTCCTTCATTGTTTCTCTGAGAACTATTTTAATAGCTATAAAATGCCTCTTCAATACATTTTCAGGCAAGTGTTTTTTAAAAGTATTTAAAATGGTTGCGTGCCTGTGAAACTTTAACGTTTTAAATATCGTGACTGTTTTCCTGCCAGACTTGTGATGCTGTATGTGGTTTGCTTTATGAGGAAGTATTTTGCAGAAACGAAATCAACAAGTAAAGGTAAATGCAAATCATTAAAGGCAGTTAGTTAATTATTGTTACCATTTTAATTAGTATGTTTGCCCTGTGCAGCATGGTGGCTTAGTGTTTAGCATGTTCTCCTCTTAGCTCTAGGGATTTCTGGTTCGAATCCTCATCTGGGTGGAGTTTCCATGTTCTCCCCGTGTCCGTGTGGGTCTCCTCCAGATTCTCCGGTTTCCTCCCACAGTCCAAAAAACATGGATTAAGTCAATTGAGTTCTCTAAATTGCCCCATATAGTGTGTTTGTGTGAGTAAGTGTGTGCCCAGCGATAGATTGGCACACTGTCCTGGGTGTAACTGCCCAGCGCCCGAGACGTTCTCCCCTGGATGGGCATGGGGAACCCCCCCACAACCCTAATATGTGTGTCTGTATTTTTCTGCTATTTTTCATCTTCCGCTTTATCCTCTATTAGGGTCGCGGGGGGGGGGGTTCCCCATGCCCATCCAGGGGAGAACGTTTCGGGGGCTGGGCAGATACACATAGGACAGGGCGGCAATCTATCGCTGGGCACACACACTCACTCACACAGACACATTTAATATGGGGCAATTTGGAGAGCTCAGTTGACTTGATCCATGTTTTTGGACTGTGGGAGGAAACCGGAGAACCCGGAGGAAACCCATCCAGACATGGGGAGAACATGGAAACTCCACCCAGATGGGAATTCAAACCAAGAATCCCTAGTGCTGAGAGGAGAACATGCTAACCACTGAGCCAACGTGCCGCCATGTCTCTATTACACTGTATAAATCCACAAAACCTACAGAGATTGCTTAATGTTTTTTTTTTTATAACATTATTGTTGTGTGTTGCTCTATCATCAGCCAGGACCTGGAACATAATAACGGAAGGGAAATACCTGACAGCAGAGGAGAGATGCTCGGAAAATTCTTGTATTATTTACCCATCTGGATGGAACATCCCCGAGAGCATGAATTATGCCATATCCAAACATTTAGCGGCTGAAGCATCTTCAGGGAACACTGCGCCCACCTGGAATGAAATACCTATTAGTAGAGACGTGCCTTCTCAAGTCTACAGTATTTTGCCAGATGGACCTGCTTCAGGGTTGTCCAAATATTACTCAACCCCCAGTTATGTAATGCCTACAACAACTAATCAAATTACCTTTGGGCATGTAAGGAATAACTGTAAAGCCAGTCAGGTCAGATCTTGGAATTCCCAGAACTCCTTGCCAGATAATGTTATAGGCCATACATCTGTACATCAATACAGCATTAGGAATACTAAACAGATACCAGACATCTTTAAAAATATCCTAAATAGAAAAGGGTTTCTTGGGAAAGAAGAAGATAGCATGAAGATTAGAGATGAGTCAAGTCAAATCTTGCATCAGCTGCTCCCTCAAAGTCAACAATCTTCATTCACTCAAGATCCTCGGAAATTAAATGCTGCTAAAACAAATGTGAACACCCATGAGTTTTCAAAAGGTCAGGCTTGGGTTGAGATGAATACAACGTTAAAACAACTCCAAAACAGGATTTATAAGCCTGTAAAGTTTATTAAAGTTATGAGTAAACATATACCTAAAGGCTTACAGCCCAAAAGTTCTGAGAACATTGAGTTCTATGTTCAAAGCCCCGGCAGTAAAGTTGGAGACGTGTCAAAAACAAAAGAAGAGAGTCTCTTGAGTGAGGAACCGTCAACTTTGGATCCTTCTCATTACAAAAGATTGTACCCGTATTTATCATCTTCAGGTGGTTATGATGTCCGAGCCCAAAAAACTCAAGAAGGCGGTTTGTTTGAGGCAAAAACACTAATAAAATCTAAACCCTGGATTTCTTCACTTTCAATTCCACCCTGGAGCGTATTGGACACGATGAAGGAGGAAATCAATAAAGCGGCTTTATCAGAGGATCATTCACTTACATCTAATCCATTAGATTACTTAATCCAGGATGATTTAATCGGACACGACACTTTAAAGGACAACCCAGACAACAATGTTAATATAATAAATGATGGTTTGGTCAGTGATTTAAAGCCAGACTCTCAATACCAAGCACCCCGGATTAGAGATGTAGCTTGTGACCTTATCCAAAGGATGGTGACTACAGCGGTACAGTATGCTGCCCCAGGGGCAGAACTCACACTGAGCGAGGTCAACCCGAATCAAACAGCTCTTTTTAATACTTCAAACTTAGTGTTATCAGACATTGCTCAAAAGTCCTCAAGCCAACCAGCGTCTCTGAACAATCCAGTTAAAAAAGAACTATTTCCCTTGTTGAAAGATCCATCCCCATCTTCTGAAGAGTTCCATTCTCAGACAGGCCAGCCCCAAAACTATTTAAAGAATTTTAAAACATATGGTCAAGGCACTGTTATTAAAGTCAGGAAAGCTTTTAATGAAGTCCATCCCAGACACGCGCAATCAAAAAGTCCAGATGGGTGGCTGAACAGTGGGGTATTAACTTCTCTAAACAGCAAAGTCGTTCCAAAAAACAACTCATTGGGCCAGGGGAGTAAAAACAATTTGTCCAAAAAATTGGAGGACATGTCCAATATAGTCAATGAATCTGTATCTAAAGACATCGATGCAGATTTTGGAGACTTTGATCGCAACTTTGATGACTCCACTTCTTTGCTGAAAGATGGTACGTTTAATGATGGAGTTGGACGCCTTCAAACAAATGGATCAAATCTGGCTGAGGTTCAGATTACAGAATTACAAAATCAAACCCAGGTTAATTCAGCAAATGGGAGCAAACTATGGAATAATAAAAAAACGAAATCATTTTTACATTCTTATAATGTAACTCGGAGTTTAAGACCGACAAGTAAAATTGTGATTGGAAAACGTGTAAAATACTTTACTACAGATGACAAAAAGAAGTCATTTACTCGGAGCAGAACCAAAAACAAACTCTCCTTCAACACAGCGCACAAGTCTCTTATTATCCGAAACAGCAAATCAAATCTATTGAAAACCATCTCAAAATACAATTACCAACCTGAATCATATTCGTTAAATCAGAACACTGAAAGGAAACATGATCCTACAGTTAGTATGGAGGAGGAGAGCAGTGGTGATCATATTCTGGATTACACTGATTTCAGTATCCTGAAGGCTAAAGGGTTGAATCCTATAAAAATCTTGAAAGCTTCTCAAAGATTGTTAGGCCTGAAAAACTTCAAACCAGTTCACTTGTCAGACGTTGCAGGCAGTGCTGCCTTCAGTGTCCATGTGTCATGATGCGCTCCGATGATGCTTAAAAATACTGAATATTTTAGTTCTCTCTCCTGCTCTCACCTCAAGTTCAGGCTTCAGAAGCAATTTAGTTTTACCATCAACAAATTTTAGATGCAGAGTGAGAATCCACGAGGTGAACTGCTTAATGTTTCATATTTGTTTAAATGCCTACATAATTCTCTTGAATAGGTGGTTTGAATCACGTGATTGGTTTTGAGATCCTAAAAGCACAATTAGATGAACTCAACACTTCATCAACAGGTCTTGTTAATTAGAGGGGCTTTTTAAGAAACTGGGACCATGTGAAACTATTTATAATGTTGTTTTTTTGCAAATGATTTTTCTATATGACTTGAGAAATAAAATCGCATGCATAAAAATTATGTTTTACTGTTATAAGTCTGATTGCGTTCTCCAAATTGCCCATATAGAGTGTGTATGCGTGTGTGTCTGTGTAAGTGAGTGTGTGCCCAGCGATGGATTGGTGCCCTGTTCTGGGTGTATCTGCCCAGCGCCCGAAATATTCTTTCCTGGATGGGCATGGGGAACCTAACTGCGACCCTAATAGAGGATAAAGCAAAAGATAATGAATGAATAAATGTTATAAGTCTGCCAGCACAGTGGCTTAGTGGTTAGCACGTTCACCTCTCAGCACTAGGGATTCCCGTTTTGAAACCCCTATCTGGGTGGAGTTTCCATGTTCTCCCCGTGTCGGTGTGGGTTTGCTCCGGGTTCTCCAGTTTTCTCCACAGTCCAAAAACATGGATCAAGTCAATTGAGTTCTCCAAATTGCCCCATATAGAGTGTGTTTGTGTGAGTGAGTGTGTGTGTGCCCAGCGATGGATTGGTGCCCTGTCCTGGGTGAATCTGCCCAGCGCCTGAAACGTTCTCCCCTGGATGGGCATGATAAACCCCACCGCGACCCTAATAGAGGATAAAGCGGAAGATAATGGATGGATGAATGTTATAAGTCTAATTTCTTTATAATATTTTAAAAGAAAAGAAAACGTTTAAAAATAGTAAATAGGTCGGGTTCTGGTTTTGTCCAAGTGTTTATTGCCCTCTAGTGTTTAGCGTTGGTTTTTTACTTATAAGAGCCTCTCTACTAGAGCCTCTGAAACCTCTGAAAAAGTATGTATTGGTCAAAACTAATAAAGTTTAAACTGTTTAGACTTTAGCAACAATATAGTTTTTTACATTTTTATTATTAATGAATAAAAAAATACAAACACTGCTGAACCACTGAAACTATTGTTCTTTGTCATACCTGCAAACGCACGAGTTTCGCCACATTCTCTGTTTTAACTCATTAACATCAACATTTTAATGTTTTAATCGCCTTAAATTAAGAAAGTAAACTAGTTTCAGAAATGTTACTAGCACATTAAAAAAAAACACAATAAACCTACCGCTTTGGATTTGTTGACGAAGCCTCCAGTGTCGACTCTTTTTAATGAATCGTTTGAATCGTCTTAAAAGTGCGATTGAATCAAAGCATGTTGTATAAGATTTAAATAGTTTTAGTAAAACTCGAATCGTCAGAAATGTCCTAAAAACGACCTAAATGACGTACTACAAATGAAATAAGGTCAATAAATGTATCAAATGTTAACAATAAACCCAGACACATAGCTGTTTAAAAAACAGTCAAAGCAACCAAGGAGAACATGTTAAACCACATGGAATCACTATGAATGACTAATTAATTAAATTTTCAGGTGGAATACAAGCAACAACAGAATAAGTTAAGAATTGTACATGTTCGTGCTTGAAAACAGTAATACAGAATAAACAGGCTGATTTTACAATGTAACACTGCAGCAGTTGAAGGATCTGCAGTGTGCAGGTGTAATAATAATAATAATAATAATAATAATAATAATAATAATAATAAATAATAATAATAATAATAATAATAATTATTATTATTATTATTATTATTATTAATAATAATAATAATAATGATAATAATAATAATAATGATGACGATGATGATGATAATTAGTAGTAGTAGTAGTAATATTAATAATAATATTTATAATAATAATTAGTAGTAGTAGTAGTAGTAATATTAATAATATTTATTATTATTATTATTATTATTAATATAATAATAATAATAATAAACATTATAATAATTAACATTATAATAATATTAATAAGTCTTTCTGTGTTTGTGTGTTTGACTCACTAGATGGCGTGTGTGCTGTGTTGAAGAAAAACGTGCTCTTAGGGTTCTTTGGGTTCATTTTGTTTTTCATCAGTACTGTGGGGCTATTGTATCTAAAGCATAGCTATGTAAAAACGTTCAGATCAGTCAGGCACTCTGTAACATCCAGTTCAGCATTCTCATGTATGTCACTCCCAACACAACTTTGCCACTTGATGACTGATGAGTTGTTGGTTTACTGATAACCAATGCGTGCAAATCAACAATTATTTCATATGCACGTGATATTTCTATAGAATTCCACAGCATCCCAATCCTACAAAAGGTCACGGGCCTCTCCAGTAAAGGAATTTCAAGGTTCATCAAAACTACAAATGATGTTCATCACTAATTGCAGTTAAAAGTTTGTCTCTCCCACTTGAATCAAAGCTGGCTATGCCCCATTCAAAAGTGTGACCCCCTAACCTTTTCCCAATGGAAGAGCCTCTCCAGAAATCCCCCTTTCTACACCCATTTCTCAACTGCCGCCCTGCCTCAGCATGAGGCCGATACGAAGGGAAAAACTGTGTGTGAGTGTGTGTGTGTGTGTGTGTGAGTGCGTGTGTGTATGGTGGGGGTTGCTTCTGTCAATCATGACTGCATACATTGTACACTGGATTACAACCCTCCCCCCATTAATGCCAGCAAAGTAAAACATTCTTTTGCTGAAGATGTTTTGACCTGAAAAAAAAATAAAATAAAAAAAAATAAAATATAACATTCAGGACTAAAAATTTGTAGTTTTGTGAATTTTCCGTTTTAAAAAAGATATTTTATTTAGTAAGACGTTGCTGAAAATACTTGTTGCAAATTTTCCTTCAATGTGTGAAAGAACAAGTCTATGCTGTCGTTTTCCCACCCCTCCCTTTACCCTTCCCTCTTTGTTATCCCTATACTCTCTCTCTCACACACACACGCTCTCTCTCTTTCTCACACACAGAAGCTGAGGAAAACTCTGCGCCATGTGCATGTGGGTTCTCAGGCAGTTCCTTAGGAAAAATAAAATCTGAAGGTCCTCCAGTTGTAAGCGAGCTTCTCCCTTTCCACCCTCTCTCGCGAAGAAAGGTTTCTAAGCCTGACAACGATCAGCATTCCCCACACAAAAACTTCTGGTGGTAAACAATCATGTAAGGACTATTCCCTCCGACACGTAGAAACACTCCATCACTGTTTGCCTTAATCAATATTCATCACAACTCTACCCCGTTTGATTACAGTAATCATTTCAACATGATCACCATGAATAATGCATCAGCATGTTGTATTGTAATTTGCTTATACAAAAGTCTCACAAAGACAGCCATTGAGTTTCAGCAATAAAACTACAACTAGGAAAACATGCCTTAATATAGAACCAGATAAGACAGAACATGTTACAGTAAAGCTGGACTAATGTTGGCTTTATCTTAACAACATCACAGCAATACAGTTTAAAGTAATTGTGGCTATTTAGAAATTTCCCAAAGGGTTTTTTGTGAATTTAATATGCAATTAAGTGGAAACTAATGGTCCATCACACGTAACCAAAGAAAGAAAAAGTCCTCCCTACAGTAGAACTATTTTATAAAGAGTAAATTATTAAGATGAAGTGGTTTGTTTAAAAAGTTTTACTCAAGTGGAACTTTAGTCAATAAAGGGAAACCAGGAAAAAGCATCCCAAACCCTGGTGCTCTTTGTCACTAATCTGTGGCCTTCCGTTTGGCTTTCAAGCTACATTGCTGAGAGTTTTACCAACTTTTGAAATCGATTTAACATCCAGATTAACATTAAGTGGCGTAGTGGTTAGCATGTTCGCCTCTCAGTGGGATCTGGGGATCTTTGTTTGAATCTTGATCCGAGTTTCCATGTTCTCCTTATGTCTGTGTGGGTGTTCTCCAGGTTCTCCAGTTTCCTCCTACAGTTCAAAAACATGGATTTAAGGTGAATTGGCTGCTCTAAATTGCCCCTATATATTATGTGTCTGAGGAAGTGTGCCCAGCGATGGATTGGTGCCCTTTGGTGCATCAGCCCAGCGCCTGAATCGTTCTCCCCTCGATGGGCATAGGGAATTAGAAATGTCCCAATTAGTGGGGCAATTAGTATTTCAATTTATCACATCAGTATGTGGGCTGGACAGTGGAAGGAAACCAGAAAAAAACCTCGGGCACAGAGAGAACATGCAAACTATAAACTGAAAAGACCTTTATTCGGCTTAACTAGGACTCAAACCCAGGAACCAGAGCTGTCCTAAATTTCAGGGTTGGGAGGACTTGACCTCTAAGGTTCAATATCTCAATCTATTCCAGCCTATCCCAGTGTGTATTTACATTATATTGCATTAGTACCCCAACACAAGGGGTTGGCATCCTGGAGCCATGAGGGTTAAGGGCCTTGCTCAAGAACCCTCATTGGTAGCATTAGTGGACCTGAGATTTGAACCCACAACCTTCATTTGGATTGCCCAACACCCAAACCACGAAACTGACACATCCTATTTGGTGAAAAATGGAGAACCGGTCTGGAAAAGTCAGAACTGAAATTGAAAATTGCTTTCTTCTTGTTTTGTCATTTAATTTATTAATTAATTAAATTTAATCAAACCGTTATCAGTTTTGTACATTTCTCAGTGGATTCTTAACAGAAAAGCTTTTTGTTAGAATTAATAAAAGAAGAGAATTAAAGTAGATTAGAACACGATTAACCTGCAGGTGCTGAGGCAGCCCACACAGTATGACTGATCTTCTTTATCGACCAGAACCTGTTTAACCCATGATACAAACAGGGTCATAAAACAAAACCGAGACGGAACATTGACTAAGTCCAAACGTGTCTGGTACAGAGACGCGGTGTCTCTATTGAATATCCAAAGTGGCTATAAAAAGAATATTTGAATTAGATTTATACTAAATGTAGATAAAGCTGTACCCAGAGGAGGTGGTGTTTTTTCGTTGCACTCACATGCACACAGTGACCTTCCTGTCTCGCTGAGCCAAAAGGGAAGTAATAAAGTAGGAAGATTTCCTGAAGTACAGCTAGTCCTTCATTATAATGCTGTGTGGTTTTAAGTGGTAATAATGTGACGAGGAGGGGCAAATGACAACAACCTTCTCTATTATGGTTTAAAGCAGAAGAAAAATAATACAAAATATTTTCAGCTTTTTACATTTTTTTAACACCTCTGAGATTTTTGTGTAACTATATCAGTTTCAGCAGATTGTTAGCCCTGGAATGAATTAAGCTGTTTTTTGGGGTTTGTTCCACACAGGCTGTAAATCCCAGAATGAAAAAGATGATCAGTTCCAGATGAAAATTGGACAAACTTCAGTCGAATCTAAAAGATCTGATAGGTGGGTTTACAAAAACAAACTGTTGCTATGTGTTTGCCAACTGTCTGTTGCCATGGGCAGTCTGCAAACAAACCCCCTGACCCCCCGAACCCCCGACCTGGTCCACTTATGGGGGGACTACATCCTTGGTCAATCTTAAAATTGCACTGAGATTTAGGGTCGGAAGGGGGGTGGGGGGTGCATACTGGATTCAAGCTAAAGCCCAAATATTGTCAGGATGTTCTACACTTACCACCCACTTTATTAAGTGCATCTACAGACTAGAGCGGCATAGTGGTGTAGCGGTCAGCATGTCCGCCTCTTGGGTCCTGGTTTTAATTCCCATCTGGGTGGTTTCCATGGTCTTCTCCTGTGTTTCCTCCCACAGTCTAAAAACATGGGATTAAGTTTAATTGGCTGCTCTACATTGCCCCTATATAGTGTGTGTGTGTGTGTGTGTGTGCCCAGTGATAGATTGATGCTGTTGATGGCCATGGGGAACCACCGATGATGCCTTGTCTCTAGTGTTAAAAGGAATATAAGATAAATGAGATATATGGACTGCAGCTCATCTGGTTTTCATGCTTTATTGGTTGAGTTAACTTTGTTCTCTAATGTTCAGGACCTCACAACAAGTCAGATATTGTTTGGGTGGTGGATGATTGCTACCGATTGCAGTGACACCAACGTGATGGTGCATTGATCATTTTACCTGGCTGTCACCAACTAAGCCTTGGTCCTCACAAGATTTGCTTATAGCAAAACAAACCCCAGGGAGGTTTTCTTTGCCACTGTTAGAGTTTTTAAAATACAAGAAAACTATGTTTCCATTTGATTACATAATTCAAAAACAAAGCAATGTTGAACATTACTGCATTACAAAAGCTGAGATTAATTTTTCTTATAGTATAAATAAATGTTTCGTAAACATGCATGATTGGTTGAACACATACGCCCTACACTGCATGTATTTCCTGAACCAGCTCTTGTCCTGTTAACACAACCATCTACTCACTGCATAAATTACAATCTCATCATCTTCAAAGAAAGTTTCACACAAAGCTTTAAGAGGCCAAAAGAGATGGAAGTCCAAGGGGGGGCACATCTGAGCTGCATTGGGAACAAGTTAAGGAAGTCATTTGGACAATTCACTAAAGCTCTGCCATCTATCGGAACGATTCAAAACACAAACATAAAAGAGACACTTACACTTTGCTATCTTAAACAATGGTGTGTAAAATCTTTATGTGTAATTGGTTGCACTGCGTGTTAAAATAGCAATCCATCAAAGTCAGACTGCACCAAGGAACAACCAGGGACACGCTGACTGGTTTATTGCATGAGATGCCCAAAACCCAAAACACAGCTATGAATCATTATGTGGACACATGGAGAACATGGAAACTCCACCCAGAGTGGGATTCGAACCTGGATCCCCAGTGCTGAAAGGCGAACATGCTAAACACTAAGCCACCGTGATTCAGTGGATTTAATATTATTGTAATCCATTTTCCAGTGGCACGGTGGCTTAGTGCTTAGCATGTTCTCCTCTCAGCACTAGGGAATCCCGGTTCGAATCCCCACCTGGGTGGAGTTTACATGTTTTCCCCGTGTCCGTGTGGGTTTTCTCCGGGTTCTTCGGTTTCCTCCCACAGTCCAAAAACATGGATCAAGTCAATTGAGTTCTCCAAATTGCCCCATGTAGAGTGTGTGTGTGTGTGCCCAGTGATAGGTTGACGGCCTGTCCTGGGTGTATCTGCCCAGTGCCCGAAATGTTCTCCCCTGGATGGGTATGGGGAACCCCACCGCGACCCTAATAGAGGATAAAGCGGAAGATAATGAATGAATGAATCCATTTTCCAAAAACCTTTTACATCATATTAGAGGCATTTACTTGATTTAAATTTAGAAGTACACAGAACGGTAGGTGACAAATGCAAATATAGTTTGCAAATAAAGTTTGTTTGCAGACATTGGAAAAAGGGTGAACCTGAACAGATATACAGGTTCAGCAAGTTTAGAACCTCATTTGTCTGTCATGAGACGGTGGGAGGGAAAATTTAAGGTCTGCATCTCTAATCTGTTGCTGCTCAGTGCTGCAGGTGGATTTGGAAAACACTCGTGTGAAGTTATATTCAGCTGAGGTCTGAAAAAGAACCAATTTTTTAAAATTCCAAATTCCAGATTGCTCTTTACATTCACAGAGAATAAATATTGTGTTACCAACTCGTCTGGGTGACAAACACTTGGTTATCTGCCATTCAGTGTTACTCACCTGAGATACTATTACAATCATAGACATAATAGGGATTTATCTCTGTGGCTAGAACGCCATCTGGCACCAGACAGACCCAAGTCACACACACACACACACACACACTCTCTCTCTCTCTCTCTTTCACACACACACTGCATAATAAATACATTGTGTCTTTATGGGTGCAGATGGATATAGTGAGAAATAGAGTGAGAATTGTGTGTTGGTTAACGATGGGTCATGTATAGAGAGTCGATTTATCGTTTTTGCAATCAATCTTGATTCAAAATGTTACATTTTAATTATTTTAAGTGACTTGAAATCGTCATTACGAAATTTATCCGAAAAATAGGTTTAGATCAAGTGGTGCAAATCACACGGAACAAAAATAATGTTCCACTTACAACACACTTGTCTGTTTACATTGTCTTTAAAGAAAAAAACTAATTTTTAAACTTGGATATATGTACTTAAGGTTTGTTTCTACATTGATTTTTAAAAAACAATTCAGTATTTTGTGTTAATATTCAGCTCTTTTTTTATTATTGCATAATATTCATAATTATTTCTCAGGTAATAATCACACCATAAAAACCTGTAATCGTCTCATTCCTCAATTATTTAAATTTGACAGCAAGCAGAATGATAAACATGCATTTAGGAATAATAATCTTTCTGGTTGTCGGAAT
This sequence comes from Corydoras maculifer, assembly GCA_019802435.1. Classification (NCBI taxonomy): domain Eukaryota; kingdom Metazoa; phylum Chordata; class Actinopteri; order Siluriformes; family Callichthyidae; genus Corydoras; species Corydoras maculifer. The sequence continues at coordinate 3,184,187 of JAFMOD010000064.1, read as the reverse complement.
CATTTTTAAAGCCCTCGTTTATGACGTAATGTAAGATTCTATATTTATTTAGTTTAAATCTAGTGCTTAACTCGGATGCACATCAGCTGCACTGTAATCTTTTACAAATAACAGTCAGAAGATATCGGGCAGCTGGGTTCACAGCTTGTCACCCAGTTTATACTCTACTGTGAAACAGAAATGGTGTTTGAAGAGAGAGGCGATAGACGAGCGACTCTACAGTTCAGATTACGATGATTCTGATTCTGAAGGTTTTAATGAGGCAGGCCACCGAATTCTTCCTTAAACTTACTTTACATTTCAATTACTTTACTTTACAATTTCATTCATTCATTATCTTCCACTTTATCCTCTGTTAGGGTCGCGGGGGGTTCCCCATGCCCATCCAGGGGAGAACGTTTCGGGCGCTGGGCAGATACACACAGAACAGGGCGCAAATCCATCGCTGGGCACACACACACTCACACAGACACGCACGCACGCATACACACTCTATATGGGGCAATTTGGAGAACTCAATTGACTTGACCTATGTTTTTGGACTGTGGGAGGAAACCGGAGAACCTGGAGGAAACCCACGCGGACACGGGGAGAACATGGAAACTCCACCCAGATGGGGATTCGAACCGGGAATCCCTAGTGCTAAGAGGAGAACATGCTAACCACTAAGCCACCATGCCGCCATGATACAATTTGTATTTCTAATTTATCTACCGGGCCGGCACGGTGGGTTAGTGGTTCACATGTTTGCATCTCAGCGCTGGAGCTCCAGGTTCGAATCCCGATCTGGATAAAGTTTCTATATTCTGTCTGTGTCTGTGTGTGTTTCTTTCTCCCACAGTCCAAAGACATGAATTCAAGGTAAACTGGTTGCTCTAAATTGCCCTTACATAGCGTGTGTGAGACAGATTTGCATCCTGTCCTGGGTGTATCTGCCCAGCGCCTAAAACGTTCTTCCCTGGATGGGCATGGGGAACCCCCCGCGACCCTAGATCCTAGTATAGAATTAAGCGGAATATAATGGATGGATGGATTATCTGTCAGAATGTTTTAAACCGGAGTTTTAAACAACATGAAGGACATGCAGACTCCCAACAAAAAGTTTGCCTCAATTGGGAATCAAACCTGGGATCTTTTTGCGTTAGGGCAGCAGCGCTAACCTCTCAACCACTGTGCCACCACTTACTGAAGTTATGTTATATTTTAAAATGTAGTATGAGTTTTTAAACATTATGTATATGATACCAATTTCAGAATCACTCTTCACTTTTAAGATTTTATTATGTACATATTTGAATTTTTTGAACATGGCATCAAAACAGAAGGAACACAAGTCAGCACCTCTGAATGCAATGTGAACTTTTTTAGAAAATAAAATAGAACACTGGGTTTAACAACCCCGCACTACGACCCAAACTGTGTACCATGCTCTTAAGATGCGATGGCATTTGCTGATTCGGTCATTTTACAGCTAATTGTTGTTCCACTTACCATATAGATTGAATTTGTAGTTGTACAGTTACCCTTTACCCACCTTTATCCCCCACAGAGAAGATATTATTAGGGTGGTGGATGATGGTGCGAGTGGATCAGAAACTTGTATTCTCTAATCAGTGTACTGTTCTCTGTGTCTAAACCACTCGTACCAGCACAACACACACTAACACACCACCACCATGTCTGTATCACTGCAGTACTGAGCATCATCCACCACCCTAATAGTACCATCTCTGTGGGGGTCAGAGAACATACTAAAGTGGCTTAACGAAGTATGTAGAGAAACTACAAAAAGGACTACAGAATGGAATTATAGAACTACAAAGACCATCTTTATGATCAGTGGAACTGAAAAAACAGACAGTGAGTGTAGAACTGAGGAGGTGGACCTGATAGAAAAACCTGTGAGTGTAATCAGACCCAATTTTGTCTGAAAAACAAAAATGAAAGAGTTCTACAGATGATACAACCAAAAAAAATAACAATGAGCATGTTCCCCTCTCGTCACAACCCGCCTCAATGAATCTTGGTAACACATTTATTGGGGATCACATCAAGGCAAAGGAGAAATTTACTAAGTCTACATTCCAACATTTTTTTCTGAAATCTTTTAAAGGCAGCAAAGGTTCAGATACTGCCATCTCGCCCCACAAGCATACTGAGACTTTAGAGTTATTATTAAACAGCTAGAAATAAAGAAATACATCACATAAAAGTTACACGATCAGCAAACTATTAGCAGTTTGTACCTTTGGCAATAACATAATGAATCATGTGAAGATATTTATTCGAACCTGTTGTGATTGTAAAGGGCCTTAGCCATTTTTGAAAAATAAGGCTGAATTTAAAAGTAATACTTGAATTCAGCGGATTGGGAAACCTGTGTGTTTTTCATACAATTATTTTAATGTTCAATGTAGAGCAAAGAAAAGCAAAAGGCTTTTCTTGCAAGAAACATCAAATTAGGCAAATGTGACACACACACCAGGAAAACTACACTATATAGACAAAAGCACCAGAACACACCTGTGAATGATTAAATTCAGGTGTTTTATTTAGTGCCATTGCCACGTGTGTTAAAAATGGAGGCATGCTGGACTATTTGGTTAGAATGGTTATGGAAAGTCCCTTTTCTGTTTCAGCGTGAATGAGTCTCACTGTTAAAGAATAGATAGCAAGCCAGGCGCTGTCATCCAGCAGCAGTGTGTTAGACAGCTCACAATGCGCTTCTGGATAAATAGGCAAACATCCTCAGAGAAGTGGAAACTGTAAACAGAGGACAAACTTAAAATGGTTTGTCAGAAAAGGTCCTGTGAGGTTAATGTGAGGGTGTTCTAGTACCTCTGTCCACATAGTGTAGTTTCAGTGGAACAACAAAAAATGTTGCATCTGACGGAATTGTTCTGACTGAATCTTGTATGTGTGTATATACATATATACACACAAATTAATCGAAGAAATATATGTTCACAAATGAGTATATGTACGTGTGTGTGTATATATATGTGTATAAAAATATATGTGTATAAAAAAAATAAAAATAAATTATATATATATATATATATATATATATATATATATATATATATATATATATATATATATATATATATACACACACATATACACACACACACACACACATATATATATATATATATATATATATATATATATATATATATATATATATATGTATACATATATACATACACACACATATACTTGTTTCATTAAATTGGTCTTACTACCTGCTGACTGCAGTATTTAACTTTAACACATATCAGTATTTCTTTAACACATAAAATATGGTCTGATCTTCCAGCTTACACAAAACATTGTGCTAAAAAAGATTTACATTTCCAATAATTAATTATTATTTCCAATAATTGTTTAATAATTAATAACTGCATTATTGATGTAACAAAACATTTCTAAACACATGTTGACTAATAAAGCATTAAAGTTCCCAGTTTTTTAAATTAAATAGTGTTTCATCTTAAGTAAATCAGTATCCGAAAAATCGTCACATCATTAGGTAAAGTCAGGAAAGAAAGAACCCAACGGGGAAACAAGCCCACTGTTACAATGTTTTCCTGTAATCCTGAGACCATTCCCTCCTAACTGTACAGCATGGTGATGGGTGCATACAGTATGGACTATTGTTAGCTGGTGACTTTATATTAAGTTAAAAGCAGCAGTTAAGTGTTAAAGGAAGCAGCTTTTTACTCAATGCTTCAAAGAAGCTGGATGCAAAAACGATTTTTTTAACCTAATGATGAAAAACACTGCTCCTGATTCAGGAGTCCTGCATTCCAAGCAACAATTTATTGTTTTCAATAAAAATAAAAATATAAAGACTTAAAAGAAAATTGGGTGGCGTTTAGTTGTGTTAGCGTATCATAACTTCAGATCAGACCATAGTTTCGATGTAATCACGTCTAATTCCAGTGGGATCACAAACGTCAGAATTGAACGCTCAAATATCAGATGATTCCACATTTTCTGTAACCTTTAAATAAAACTATAAACACCTGGAACGAACAATATGGCACCTTGTTTTAAACTGAACTAAAGCCAGCTTCCATGACAATGATACTGCTTTATAAATATCAGCAGCGGCAAATCTCCAGACATTTTTTTTTCTTGAAGGGCAAGATCCATAGTCCTTTAAACACTTCTGAAGAGGTTTACACTGCCAGCCACTCTGCACTGGGTCAGCTTGCATAAGGTAAAACAGCAGGAACCGTCAGAAAGCCTTACGGGTAGAACCAAAAATACCCTGATACATTCTATTACATACTTCTGTTCATGCTTGTGGAAACACAGGCCAAGTAAGAAAGTGCCTACATTGTGGGGTTAGACAGAGAGAACAGAGGAGAACAGGCGAGCACAGAGGAGAGGAAAAAGCAGCACAGCTGGATTATAAAAACTAACGGGATGAATAACACAGTTTTCACATTAAGTTCGGATTTAAAATCGCTTGAATTAACGAAGCTGTGTTTAAGGAAAGGCATCACCCACTAAAAGCCGTATGTGTAATGTGATGAAGAAGCAGCTACCAAACTGGCAGCTGTGATGGAAGGTAGTGGGTTGAGGTGGCACCATTACAATGGGAGGAGGACAGGTTTAAATAGATGTCCTAGTTTCAGTCTGAGCGTTCACTCTGAGGATGCTCTTCCAAATATCACAGACAGCTCAGAACCTTCAATATAATACAGTACAGTTAAAAGACAGGCCTCCTTTCTGCTCCACTTCATTGTCCATGCTCTCAGTTCCAGACTGCAGTCCATGTGTTTGTGTTCTACAGTACATGTTTACTCTGTTCTAATGGTCAGGACATCAAAAGTCGCGCCACAGAGCAGGGATTATTTGGTTGGTGCATTATTCCTATCCCAGCAGTGTCACTGAGGTGTTTAAATGAAACTACAGCAGCACTGCTGCACTAAAACCCCCTCACTGCATCAGTGTCACTGCAGAACTGACAATAAACAATCCACCACCCAAATGATACCTGTTCTGTGATGCTCCTGACCAACAGAGACAGAGAACCAACAGGGGATGAACAAAAACAAAGAAGACAGATGGACTACAGTCTGTAATTATAAAACTACATAGTCCATCTATATGATAAGTGGAGAGCATAGAGAATGAAGCAAGAAGGGGGCGTGTCCAAACTTTTGACTTGTACTTTATATATAGTTTTTGTTTCTAAATAAACCTTTCTATATAGGTAATCAATGTATCATTTCAAAAACATTTCTTTTGGCAGAAAAGGTATAGAATAGAAAAATATAACATCACAGAGGAAAGAGAGCAAGACGAGAGAATAAAACAAAAAGACAAACAATGCAGGAAACCATGGAACGAATGAGGACAATGAAAGGACGGTCAGTAGTGGGACAAGGGAGGCATTTTGAAGCTAATTTTAAAGTTGCCATCCTAATTATATAAACATCACATCGTTAGCTCTTAGAGCAGCATTAATCTTATCATTGTTAACAAAGCATTCACACTAAAGAACCACCTAAACGTCCTCTTCCTGTTGATTTGATCGAACAGTTCAAAGCCTCTGAAAGAGTTCAGGCAAATTCTTCAGTCGAAATCAAGCAGAAAAAATTCATTCCAAATCTCAGTGAGAACGAGAGGCACTTTTTAATACAGTTATAATGTAATAAGTGAAGAATCATCTTTCTGTTCAGTCATTGTTTGCGTGAGTTATCTGTACATGCACCCGATTGTCGGAGCTCATCGGCTCTCATTGGCTCCCGGTCGGCGGGAGTTCTTCACCCTGTCGTCTGATTGGTTGAAGTGTTTGTATATTACAAAACCAGTCGGGGCTGTGGGAGTCCATGCTCTTCAGTCTTTTGGCACTTGTTCCTGGTGGTTACTGCAATAAGTCCAACTGTTTTTTTTTTATTTATTTCCAAAGTGCACTAGAGGCTTGCTGAATCTGTGTGTGTGTGTGTGTGTGTGTTTCATCTTTCTCTCCATGTTTCTGTTTGGAGAGCTGAACTGAACTTGAGAACTTTCTTTCCAGATATTCCAGGGAAAATATCAACATTCTGAAAAAAAGAGAAAAAGTCACATTATTTTGTGATTCCTGATCATACAGAGCTCATATTAAAATCACATTACTGTCATGCCTCAAAATACACACACAGTCTATAGCCAAAAGCATGTTAACACCCCACTTGAATGTTAATTATTATTATTTTGAATTCCAGGGAAATATTAACGATTTAATGCAGATAATGACAGTTTCAATTTCATTGTCAATGGCAATAGTGATACACAGAATTACTGTACAGGGGAACATTGCTAATCCGTCCAACAATCAGTCAAATCAGAATTCAATCAAAACCTAAACTATGGTACCTATTTTCATTTTAAGCCATGTACATCCAATATATACGTTCTAGAGTTTCCAAAATACAAAATAAAACACATATTATAAGGACTAAATGTAGTGTTTAATACTGAAAACAGAACAAATGAATACTAAATACAGAACAAGGAACTTATCTATATATATTCATTCATTCATTATCTTTCGCTTTATCCTCTATTAGGGTTGCGGGGGGGTTCCCCATGCCCATCCAGGGGAGAACGTTTCGGGCGCTGGGCAGAAACACCCAGGATAGGGCGCCAATCTATCGCTGGGCACACACTCACACACTCTATATGGGGCAATTTGGAGAATTCAATTGACCTTGATCCATGTGGGAGAAAACCGGAGAACCCGGAGGAAACCCACGCGGACACAGGGAGAACATGGAAACTCCACCCAGATTGGGATTCGAACCGGGAATCCCTAGCGCTGAGAGGCGAACGTGCTAAACCACTAAGCCACCGTGCCACCCTCTATATATAATTATTTTATTAAAAAATATATATAAAAGACTAATATAATTAGCTAATAAACATTTAACAGAACAGCATTTCCATTTCTTACATCTGTTGATTGATAATTTGATTGATCCAAATTGATAATAACTTTTTGACATCTTTAATGTTTTGTAAGTGCCATTCACTACATCATCATTTTTTAATTTTTTTAACCTAAAAAACGGATCAGTTCAGTAAAAAAACCTCTGAATGTACCATGGACTCATGGATATTTTATATTTATATAAATTCCTTGAATAAAGTAGTAGTGTACACTGGGTTTAATACAATATACACACTCTATTGTTAAAGAATTATATAAATGTGAACGAATTCCCTTTTTCAAATATAACGTTAATGTGATCACAGTTGATGAGTATAAAATATGATAATGAACTGAAAATGGTACACTGCGTAAAAGCAGCACTAAAATAAAAAATCCGATGTCGAGCTCAGGAGCCATTCTGACCACACGGAATACAATCGATTGCTATAATGAGCACGATGCTGTAAAAACGGCTGTAATTTAATCCTGGCATTGTATTTCGGCTTCTGAGGTAAAAGTTTAGGAGGGTTAAGTACGTCACTCTATGAGTAAATGAGAAAAACGACAACGTAAGATCCAGAGGTTTGTTTGTTTTAGCTCTTTTGTGCGAAGACGTGTAGCTGCAGGCAGAGCTTAATGATGAAAATGTAATTGGGATTACACTGAACATGTGCATGTCCAGGACAAAGCTCATTCAGTTCAGAGTCATGTCAGATAAGCAGTCTTGGTTAAAATCACGTTCTGGTCATCGCTGCGAACTCTCTCCACCCTGCATGTATCGATCCGTCTTAGTGGAACCTTCTTTTGGAGAAGGGGATGATTACCTTTAATTAGTGCCTACTGCTCACTGTGCGATACCCCCGCCCCCAATTGTCATTCTTGCCTTTATGCCCCAATGTTACAAAATGCATCATGGCACAGGTAATAATGTGTCTATTTTGCCAACAGCAATTACACAAAGAGAAACTAGTCCTCCACCTTTAACCAATCCGTGCAGTGAAACACACCCATACACACACACTGAGGGAAGTGAGCACACGTGTATGTATACGGCATCTGGGGAGCAACTGGGGTTAGGTGCCTTGCCCAAGGGCACTTCAGCCAGAGTACTTGGTGGGATCAAGAATTAAACCAGGGACCTTCAGAAGTCACAAGGCTGACTCCTTAACCCCAATCCTGTGACTGCTCCATGACAGGTCCTGTAGTATGACCATTTACAAGCTTAATAATGTGTTAATATTATTAAAGCGGGGTAGCACGGTGGCTTAGTGGTTAGCATGTTCTCCTCTCAGCACTAGGGATTCCCAGTTCGAATCCTAATCTGGGTGGAGTTTCCATGTTCTCCCCGTGGGTTTCCTCCGGGTTTTGGACTCACAGTCCAAAAACATGAATCAAGTCAATTGAGTTCTCCAAATTGCCCCCTATAGAGTGTTTGCATGTCTGTGTGAGTGAGTGTGTGTCCAGTGATAGATTGGTGCCCTGTCCTGGGTGTATCTGCCCAGCGCCCGAAACATTCTCCCCTGGATGGGCATAGGGAACCCCCCGCGACCCTAATATAGGATAAAGCGGAAGATAATGGATGGACCTTATAGCCTCCTAAATCAGCATCTCAGCTTGCGTATGGTCAGACATGTTCATGGACAGAATGAAATGAACCAACCTAAAGAGCTTTTTGCATCCGATTTGGTTAAACAATTTGTTAATAGCAAATCACCAACCGTCTTCCTCAACTACCCCTGCAGACCGTGAGTGAATCAAGGGATCTGCTGATTTGATAAAGTAACACGATACAAGCACAGAGGATGACCTGTCTCAGAAAAGAAGAAAACATCAATTAAGGCGGAAACAGGACTGTTTTCCTTGAAGTGCAATTGACATTCGAGTTGTTCAGCTGCCTGCATTTCGCCCTCCTCCAGCTCTAAATGTGAAAAAGAGACCCCCCTCCCCACTTCTGTTTCATCTCCTGCATAGCTAAATTTAGTCAGACCAGAACAAGCTGTGCTATCCAAAACACAACTCACTGAGCCTCACAAACAAAGATGAATTGGAAAAGAGCTCACACACACACACACACACACACACACACATACACACACACACACACACACACACACACACAACCTCTCATAATGATGGGGTTTATCACATGTTTACAATGTATTAAAGGGCATATTCCTCAGAGAACATGACAAAACAAGCAACAAATAACATTAATGAAAACAGTGTGCATGTGTTTCCACAAATAAGACATTACATTATGGGGTCAAAAATATGTAAACACCTCTTTCACTCGACCTCTTTATTTTAGTGGCAAAACACTATAAATACAAACTATGTCTTTAATTTTGAAGAAAGAGTTTGGGAAACAGCCAAAATTACAAATACAACTGATAATGCCACATTTTTATCAGCCACTCTGGGAATAGACTCTCTAACGCTCCAAATAATCTGTTGTTTTCTTACATCAGTATCTCAATATAGAGCAGTAATTGAATTTCAATGTTTGTCGAATTCCAACACAAGTAGGCCTCATTATAGTTAATGAAGTTTCGGGGATCATGTGAACCAAACATTGTTTGATAAAGTAGAAAAAAAACTGACGGCTATTTTACATCAGCAAGAAGTTCCACACATTACACACAGTAATACGGCAAAGGTAAGTGGACGTGCTGACTAAAACAAAAGGTTTATAAAGTTAAACCTGAAAAACAAGACTTAACTGAACAACAGAGCCTCAAAAAATAAAAAGCTACGACTTTTTCAGTGCGTACATTTGTGCGCAGTTTCCGGAGGTTTGGAACTTAGTGTTGCGCTGATGACCCACAGCTGGTAGACAAAAAAATTATAATAAATGAGTGAGTTTTTTCTTGCCACTGCCACTTCATCTTACTCTTGGAGGTTCAGGCTTTGAGTACTTTAAAGCTGGTTTGTGACAATGTCCTAATTGTAAAAAGTGCAATGTAAAAAAATAAACTTCAACAGAGTGAATTGGAAATAAGTGTGTAGAAAAATAAAGATTATAAGAACCACAGAGTAAATCTGTACTGTAAGAAAAACATCCATCCATCCATTATCTTCCGCTTTATCCTCTATTATTGTCACAGGGGGGTACCCGAAGCCCATCCAGGGGAGGATGTCTCGGGTACTGGGCAGATACACCCAGGACAGGGTGCCAATCTATCGCTGGGCACACACTCACTCACACAGACACACTCTATTCATTCATTATCTTCCGCTTTGTCCTATATATATTAGGGTTGCGGGGGGGTTCCCCATGCCCATCCAGGGGAGAACATCTTGGGCGCTGGACAGATACACCCAGGACAGGGTGCCAATCTATCGCTGGGCACACACTCACTCACACACACACACACACACTCTATATGGGGCAATTTGGAGAACTCAATTACTTGATCCATGTTTTTGGACTGTGGGAGGAAACCGGAGAACCCGGAGGAAACCCACGTGGTCCACCCAGATTGGGATTCGAACCTGGAATCCCTAACACTGAGAGGTGAATGTGCTAACCACTAAGCCACCCAGCCCAAGAAAAACATGATAAATGTAAAAACATTAACATGAGGCGTTCCTAATAAAGCGGCCGATAAGGAGTTTATTCATTGTTTAGTTAAAAATGGTTCACTCAAGTCAATCGTTTGTTTTAAAGAACACTGGTGGGGATTTATCTCAGTTGAACCCGTCCAGCTAATTATTTCGAGCAACAAACGTTAGCATGACTTTCACTTTCTGTCCTCACAGCTACATTTATCTCTCTTATGGGTTTCTTCACTGATCGATCTCACAATTGCCCCCGAGAGTCATTTTCTCTCTCTTTATCCCACTTTCTGGCTGTTTGTGGGCAGTTGTTTTGACATCTGCTTACTCTGTCTGAGAAAGTGTGTGTGAGAGTGTGTGTGTGTGTGTCTGTCTGGTCAGTGACATGTTTTATCTGTCTGCCTGAGTCAGCCTATCAATTAATTGTGATGGCTGCATTGCACTGTGTTAACTCTTTGTGTGTGTGTGTGTGTGTGTGTGTAATAGGCCCCCAGTAAACACTATGACTCCAAAACTATGTACACACTCCCTGCTTTTGGATTAGTTCAGCCACATAGGCAGTTGTACGCTTGAGGTTAAGGAACAAGCCTTGCAACCTGAAGGTCCCTGTTTCAATTCCCAGTCCAAACAAGTACTATGGCAGAAGTGCCCTTAGGCAAGGGATCTAATCCCAATTGCTCCCCGGGTGCCAAGGCTGCCCACCACTCCGGGCACGTGTGCTCACTTTACTCAGTGTGTGTATATGTGTGTTTCACTGCACAGATGGATTAAATGTGGAGGACTGGTTCATCTGTGTGTACAACACATGGGGTGATGGCTTAGTGATTAAAATGTTGGGCTATTAATCTAAAGGTTGTGGGTTCAAACCCCATGTCCATGTGAGCCCTAAAGCAAGGCTTATGTTTGTCTATTTTCCACTTGTGACACTGCAACAAAAAAAACTGATGATTAAGAGGTGTGTCCCGGTAATTTTGTCCATATAGTGTATCAGTAGGTAAGACAGACCCACCTTCTATAAGTACTGGACACTTTCTTGCCACTTTACTGTAAAAGCTACAAAAGCATCAATCAAATGTGCAGATTTTTTTTGCTTACAGCAACCTCTACTGGCTGTGTGAGGAAAAGCATGAAAAAGTAGCATGGTCCTGGTTTGGATAGTCATTAATTTATATGTTTCATAGTTATGTTTTACTCTGCAGTTCTGACAGCAGGAGCATGCTGCAACAATCCCTGGACAGTGTTGGGAGGGGAGCTGGGTATGAGTTGTGCATTTTCACAGCATTGATGTCTTCTAAACACACTTTTCTCCAACCCCCCAGCTGTCAGTGTATATATGATATACGCCGTGGTGTGTTTATTCTGATATATGAGATGCAGGTGGTTAGGTGCACATGTATATGCAGGTACATGTTTTCATTCCCCACCACACTACCCAACGCTACCACACTCACACAGACTCGTTAAACATTCCAGATACCGTATTTTCCATATTATAAGGCGCAGTCTGAATTACGGGGTCTATTTCTGTATTTGACCCACGTATAAGGCGCACCGTACTACAAGGCGCAGTCTGAATTACGGACTCTATTTCTGTACGGTACTTATTCTGTACGGCACCGTATTATAAGGCACTTGCTAAAACATACGATCTACAAGAAAAGTAAAGGATGCAAATCGGTGATTTATAATTGAAGTTTATTCTACTACTTAACAAAACACACATTATTTTAATCACTCTTCTCCCACAAATCCATCAAAGTCCTCGTCCTCTGTGTCTGAATTAAAAAGCTGTTTCACTATCGAGCACTCCGGGTTCCCTCTCATCAAGGTCCGAGTCAGTCTCGTCACCAGACGGCTGTTCAGCAACGATGCCAGCTTTCACGAAAGCTCGTACAACAGCTACAGCAGAAACCTCAGCCCAGGCCTCCACATTCCATTCACAGACGGTGGCGTAACTCGCCCGCCGCCACCTCCCGAGTTTTAGTAAACGTGTGTTCGCTGTCTATCATCCATCGCTCCCACACCGCCCGCAACTTTACTTTAAATGGCCTGTTCACGCCAATGTCCAGCGGTCGGAGTTCTTTATTTAATTCTCCCGGAATGACGGCAAGCTCCGAATTAATTTTCTTCTCTCTGGCTTTTCTGTGAGATGAGCGCGCATGGAGCCGCAGATCAGCAGGGACGGTGATGTGTGGAAAAAAACTCCCGGTTGCACAACAATACTTTTATAGATTTTGGAACTCCGTACACGTATAAGGCGCACCGGATTATAAGGCGCAAGTCCGATTTCTGGGAAAATTTTAGGCTTTTAGGTGCGCCTTATAGTCCGGAAAATACGGTAATAAAAAGGATATTTTGCATTGATCCGAATGTTCCTTATTGCTTTATTAGAACTATGAACATTAATATGGAGTTCCCTCACTTTGCTGCTATAACAGATTTTACTCTGTTGAAACCACTTTCCGTTGTACTTCTGCTCACTCGGCCAAAAGAGCACTCATCAGCTCAGGCACTAATGTTAGACGAGGCCTGGGTCACAGGAGGCATTCCGGTTCATCTTATATATATGCAGAGCAATCCAGGCTGGTCCTGTGTAGCCTGCTGAATATTTTACCACACTTTTTTCCATGGGGACACTCGGTGAACACATGTACACATCTGAGCACACACACACATCCAAGTTAAGAAAGGGTCAACTATTCTAGGGTTTTAATATTAGCTAATAAGCAATGGATGAAATTTCCTGAACTAAGTTCAAGTGACTGCACTGGAAAGTGCCAACCAGAGTAAAGTGAAGTGGGTAAAATGTTTTATACAAGCTCCATCACATAACCCACACACACACACAGATCTGTTACATTTACACAGATATGAAGTTAAAATTCAGGACTAAACCTGAACCCTGAAGCTGTGTGATGCTAAATTAATCTGTAAAGCATTACATTAAACATGCACACTCACCAAAACACCACCTCAGATCCACACACACTGTTCCACTGACCCTGTAGATGGACTTTTTAGTTTTATAATTCCATAAATCTGTTTCTCAACATGCTTTGTTAAGATGCTTTAGTATGTTCTCTGATTATTAACTATATCCTGCCCTGGGTGTGTCTGCCCAACACCTGAACCCACACTCCCTGGGGACCATAGTATAGGATTAAGCAGAAGATAATAAGACGAGACCAAAGTCTTTGTAAAATCAGATCTGGATAGAACAATTTGTGAAGGCATATAAGTAACATGATAAGGGGCACTTGTAGGCTTGTGGTTAAAGAACCAGCATTGCGACCTGAAGGTCCACGGTTTGATTCCCTGTCCCACCACATACCATAGCTGAAGTGCCCTTGGACAAGTCACCAAATCCCAGTTGCTCCCCAGGTGTGGTGTACAGGGCTGCCCACTGCTCCAGACATGTGTGCAGGCAAAATATATCACATTATAAGGTCATCTACAGGTTTCTTCATCTACAGTTAAACAGCTACATACAGCGTGTGTGCACAGGAATCCATCGGCTTTCATGTGGCAGCCCCGGCAACGAAGCAGCAATTTGTGAATGGAATGCAGATCCAGGAGATAAAAACAGTAAAGACTCCCACCGAAGCGACGTGTCTAATGATGGCTCTGTGTTGGCTGTGAGTCAGGGGTATAATCGAGCTAAAGGCAAATGATGGAGACGTGGAGTTGTCCGTGTGTGTATGTAGACTGTAACACGGACTAAAGCTGAAAAGCTGATTTGATTTGTGGCAAGTTCGTTCATGGACCTGAATTCTGTTTTCTCATTCCCAGTAATGAGGAGGTTACACGGGCAACTTTATCACTGGAGAACCTCGTCTGAACCCTCGACATTCCCCAGGACCACGCCCAAGCCCTCCTTGCATTGCGGTCTGGCTTGAAGAAGCATTTTAAAACCCTACTTTAAACTCAGGTGCTACTGAGCCTGGATCTAACCGTGGGTACCGCAGCCGGCCGTGCCAACCCCCAGCTGAACAAAGATGGGCCACCGGGGTGATATTGAAGCCTTTTGGGATTATTCCAATGAGCCACACAAGCCTGGGGCTGACCTGAGACCCAGTGGATTCTATATAAGTACTTCATTAGAGAAGCAGAAGCAGTGAATAAAGACATAGCAGTGAATGAAGACATACCTGTCACTTACCACAGCCTGTTACTACAGTAATTATGCAAACCTGGAATTATTTAACAAACAAAACAAATCCAAAAATCACATCCGTAAAGGGGCGAGAAGGTGGTTTGCAAATGATGGATGCAAATGGGGTTATGTGCCTTGACCAAGGGCATTTCAGCCATGGTACTTGGTGGGACCAGAAATCGAACAGGGTCTTTTACGTTGCAAAGCTCGTTCTTTAACCAAAAACCAACTGACTGATTTCAGGGGTATCTACTGGGATTTTAGAGCAACNACAAACAAAACAAATCCAAAAATCACATCCGTAAAGGGGCGAGAAGGTGGTTTGCAAATGATGGATGCAAATGGGGTTATGTGCCTTGACCAAGGGCATTTCAGCCATGGTACTTGGTGGGACCAGAAATCGAACAGGGTCTTTTACGTTGCAAAGCTCGTTCTTTAACCAAAAACCAACTGACTGATTTCAGGGGTATCTACTGGGATTTTAGAGCAACACATGCTACATCAAAGATTTCAAGCAGTGTGAGTAAGTAATTATTTCAGTAGGCCAAACACAAATCTGCTTTATAGTAGGTTTAACTAACCTGCCAGCGATGCAGATGTTGCTGTTATTAAAAAGTTCACAGCAACTAAATAGATTCAAGCAATACACAAAAAAACACTAAATTAAAACCATCAGCGTCCAATGGGATCAATGGGAATTATGTAAGACAGTGGCACAATCTTAAGTATGTTGCAAGCATCAAGTTATAAATGGTTTTTCTTCTTCCGTCTGTTTCCACTCACCACCCCTCGCCACAGTGGGACGCTCAGCATATTCCACCTGGCACAGTTTTACACCAGATGCTCATCCTGACGTAACTCATATTTGCACTGATATGTTCACCTCCGATGGCTACGACTATTCATTATGTCCATGTTACCCACTGGCTTGACTCTGCACCAGGATCTCCTGTTTCCTTCCATAGTTACACGTTTATTATATTACTGTGTTACTACAGTACTGTTTTTTATTATTATGTACCTGTTGCTGACTGCTGAATTTCCTCTGGGATAAATTATCTAAAGTATTCTTTCATTCTGTCTGGTGAAAACTGTGGAAACTCCCACAAGTATGGCAAAAAGCAGCAACCAGGACTCAAACCTGGGCCCCAATCGCCATAAGGGGTTCCTGCTGTGCAACCATGAAGTTCTTGCAAATCACAGGGTCTTAATTTTACAGCATTTTACATCCTGACTCAAAATGATGGTTTGTTTAGTTGAGATTACACAGTTAAATGACTCCATGTCATATCTCTATGGCGATATCTATTGGTAGCAACACCATGGAGCTGGAACCGAAGCCATTTGACGTCATTTAATGTCTTTGTGTGATATTGCTGCAGTCAGCAGATGTGAGCTGTCAATGACATGTTGACTTTGGGGAGAACAGAGAGCTGTTGCTTGGGGCCACTGTCACTGTTTTGCAAGATGTGAGCTGCTTTTTGGCAAAGCACATGATAAAGAAATGCTGACTAGTGACTTTTGGGGTTTGGTTAGTGTTTGTATGTAGCTACACACACACACACACACTCATTCACCCCCTCACAAAGACACTATTCTTAAATGTTCGAAACATGTGCATTGCTTCATAGACGCTGCTCTTCTCTATATCCCCCTCTTCCCTGCAAGTCTTAGGTTTCAATATGTAACTTTAGTCACAGAACTGGCATCAGTGTTTCTTCAAAGAGACAGGAGTCACTCTGTTCAAGCATGCACTCAAATATATTACGGACCTTGAAGTATATAACCTCAAAATATACATTTGCATAACAAAACATGGTTTCTTCACCTGTCTCATATCTAAACAATGGCACAAAAAACTTCACACTTGCGCTCCAATCCTTACATATACACACATGTGTGTGTGTGTGTTGTGTGTGTGTGTTCTAGAGAATTTAGTTGCACGTAACCGAAGTAGGCAAGACAAGAAGACTCGTTCATGACTTCTCGTAAAGCATGTCAGTAGCGTGCTGCTGTTTTTAACCTGGCAACAGTTACGCTCTAACAATATAACTTTATCAGACCAAACTCTGCAAATGAGGTCAGAATGCAAACGCCTTATTAATCCATGACCGTTTATGGCATATGCAACATTTTATCTGAGGTCAGGCATGTTGAACCCCTCACTGCAGCCCGCAACTCACCAAAATAATAAAGGCAATGCAAAAAAGACTGGATTTAAATCACATTACATAAAAAAAAAACATGTGGATGATTAACTTTGTAATTCATTTCACTGAATGTTAATGCAACAAGGTGAAAAGGAATTTCTCACAATTGCGTCGGTCCAATTTGGTGTCAAATGGTTGCCTGACGGTTCTTTTCTATTTTGAACGTGTGCCCCTGTTCACAGGTCTATACAGACGCATGGCACATTTCCATTACCACTTTGGCACCATAGAGTAAAGAGATGATAATTCAATTAGTATTTTTCTCTGCCGCATTGCTTTCGGACCTCATCTGAGCAGATCTGAGGTGCACTGGCTCCATGCCTCAGCGGTTAAACACTCACCTTGGTGACAAGAGTAAGTGTGAAAAGCAATGCAAAACATTCTGTTCTGCACATTAGCCAAACTAATACTACATACATACAGACTACCATCGGAAACAGATGGATGCCGCCTAAAGACTGTGTGTCTGGAGCGTCATGCGTCAGTCAAGCATGCCGAGCTTTTTAAACACAATTTTGATTTGGGTTGGCAGATGTTTTTTCAGTCCTGATTATGTTCAGGCAAACGACAGTATACATGCAAATGTTTATTATTCAAGTTTAGAATATTTAAATATTTATTCATTTATTCATTATCTTCCGCTTTATCCTCTATTAGGGTCGTGGTGAGGTTCCCCATGCCCATCCAGGGGAGAATGTCTCGGACGCTGGGCAGATACACCCAGGACAGGGCGCCAATCTATCACTGGGCACACACTCACTCACACAGACACACTCTATATGGGGCAATTTGGAGAACTCAATTGACTTGATCCATGTTTTTGGACTGTGGGAGGAAACTGGAGAACCCGGAGGAAACCCACGCGGACACGGGGAGAACATGAAAACTCCACCCAGATGGGGATTTGAACCGGGAATCCCTAGTGCTGAGAGGCGAACGTGCTGACCACTAAGCCACCGTGCCACCATATATATATATATATTCATTCATTCATTCATTATCTTCCACTTTATCCTCTATTAGGGTCGCGGTGGGGTTCCCCATGCCCATCCAGGGGAGAACGTTTCGGGGCTGGGCAGATACTCCCAGGACAGGGCTCCAATCCAACGCTGCATATATATATATAATATAATTTTAGCATGTTCTCCTCTCAATGCTAGGGATTCTTTTGAATTCAATTGATTCTTTTGAGTCAATTGAATTCTCCAAATTGCTCCATATAAAGTGTGCTTGTGTGTGTGTGAATGAGTGTGTGCCCAGCGATGGATTGGTGTCCAGTCCTGGATGTGTCTGCTCAGTGCCTGAAACGTTCTCCCCTGAATGGGCATGGTTCCCCACGTCAATTCGCAACCGTAGTAGAGGATAAAGCAGAAGATAATGGATGGATGGAAAATTCCACAAAAATAGTGTACAAATGATTGTGTACAAAGCGAGCATTCACCTCAATCTTAATCTCTTCAAGCAATGACGCCTTTACGCCAAACGGCAAGTGAGAATTTGCAAACAGTTGAGAAAAATTCTTCAAGCAAGACTGCAAAAAATGTACGTCTGTCTTTCAACACAGTGCAGCACTGCATCCCGAAACACAACCTGAAACTCTACAGTCAACCTTTTATTACATGATGATATTATTTTTGGAAACATGTACGGTGGTCAGAGTCCACGTTTCAGTGAAGCTGACATATAACATTTATAATACCCCACATACTCATGAGATTGAATATTGTTATAGGAATAAATTCCAACATTTCTGCCAACTCGGGTTTTCTAATTGAGTGTGGATCATTTCATGCGGTGCATCAGTTCTACAGTAGATAACATCACCAGAGCACCACATCCCCGCACAGTTCAGTCTTCCTTCAGCACCGGCATGAATGATTTAAATCCCAAACGTATGCTGGTAATTTGCTGATAGATCGGGACCTTGTCCACACTCATCTGATCTGCTGTCTGATGCAGCGGTTTGGGAGAAGGCCAGGCTGCTTTCTTTAGACAAACAATAGGGTAGAAAGGTAGCAAATGACTAGAAGGGAGCCAAAACCTTAGAAAACACAGACTGGGAGTACTGTCATAACAAATAAAGTGATATTTAAGACCGTTTCAAAGAGTAGTAACTTTATATTTGTATGTGTTGGATCTGGGATTAGTTGCCTGGGGTCAATAACAGGTCAACAGCCATCAGCAAATCCCTGGTTTCTCCATCATTATTATAACTAAATCAGTAGAAGTAAACATATATCTGTAAGTTAGTTCATTTCTTCACTTTTAAACCCTTTAATCCTTCCTGTTTCAGATTGTTCTTATTTCCACCCGTTAATCAGGGAGGCTGAGGATATCACGTTCTTCCTCTGGTGAGAATGCGGCTTGTGTGACATCCGATAGGAGCAATTTAAAGCAGCCAATTCCCCTTGAATTCATGTATTTGGACTGTGGGGCGGAAAGTGAAGAACCCGGAGGTAACCCATGGGGACACGGGGAGAACATGGAAACTTTCAGAGCTGGGGATCCAGGTTCGAACCCCAATCTGGGTGACGTTTCCATGTTCATGTTTTCTCTCACTGTCTAAAAACATGGATTTAAGATGAAGTTGCTGCTCTAAATTGCCCCTATAGAGTATGCATGTGTGAGAAAGTGAGTGTGTGCCCAGAACCCAAAACATTCTCCCAGGATGGACATGGAGAACCCCCCTTGAGATGAGGAGATCAGTTTGCTGCAGTCTCATGGCATGGGTATTGGTCCCAAAAGTCTAAAGTTCTTATAAAAACATTAATTAAAAAGAACAAAGTGACCAGTCGTGTGGTCATGAAGGGCAAAACTGAGGCTTTAAAGAGCATCACACAGGATCTGCACAGTGCAGAGCAGCTCTTTAAAAACAATCAAAGAGAGACATTTTGGTCAAGACAGTATTAAACTTTTAGTTTCGCGCTTATAATTTTAGCTTTAAATACAACAGCAAGCATAAATCAACCGATTTATTAAACTAATTAATAATTCATGGTTGACTTGTTAATGTGTATATACTGTCACATGTTTGGACATTCAATAATGAATCACTGTTCAGTAACCCATTAAGAGTTAAGTTTTCTGTTGGTTTGTTTACATTAATTGAGTTTTTCTATTATTCTGACCTCAATGATGATCAGATTTATGACAGAAATCCATCAGGCGTTATTCCCTCCATTAGAAAATCAATACACTGATTATTGCTGGTTGATTTATCAGTGAATGAAGTAATTACCCAAGGAAACAAATAGGCCTCGGGAGCATTGGTGCATTGTGGGTAAAGGTTTATGTGGTTGTGTAGTGCAATATAAAGTCTTTCTTTGGATGTTTCATTGTCAGCCTTTAACAAGACATAACCAGTACTGCTGCCTTAAGCAATTTACTAAACATACATACACACACACACACACACACAAGCCCACACACACATGAATGCCTTGTGGGAACTTTAAATAGACTTCCATTCATTTCATAAAGACTAATTCAAACCTTTCTACTAACCTACTAACTTTCAACTTAAACCTAGACCTAACTATAACCATACAACATGATTGTACTTTAAAACTAAATAATTTTCGTTGTGAGGACGAAAATTGGTCTCCACAATTTTGAGGTCTGTACAGTGTGAGTGTGCATAAAGATTTTGTTTCCCAAAACGGTATATATACCTGACACACACACACACACACACAGGACTCCCTGTACTCAATAAACATGACTAGCTAAAGGCTATTGAGTGACGTTACATGACTGATGTGGTTCAGGGTGCTTTAGGGTGTGGACTGTTGAGTTTATCAGCGCTGCATTTTAACTGTGCACTCTGTTCTTTCTAAACAAGTACTTCAGATTAACAGGATCCATCCACTGCTTTTATCTCGCACACGCACTCATAAAAATATACTATATATGCACGCTTGCACACGTTTACAAATCTACAAGCCCACAGACCCTCCTGACTGGATTAAATGACCTTAATCAGGTTCCATACGTGCTGATGTACTGTATGAAAAATCCTGTATGTGAAAATGTGTGGTAAAGTGATCTATCTGAACATAAACATGGCCCAGTGTGAAGTGTAGGTTTTCTCACGCCCTTTGAACAGCTGAGAATATGTGCTGATGGAAGATTCATGGCTCGGTCGGCTCGTCACATTTTTCGGAATTCAAGCCAGATGTCTGAATGGCTAGAATGTCATGTATAAAGAGAAAGAAACCCAGTGTCCTAACAACCCACAAAGAACCAGGAGATCTCGGTGAAGTGGGTCGAATGCAGATGGCACAGCTGGGTGTCACGGCAGGATCTCAGACACCTCAGCAATGCAATATTACATAATCACCAGGTGATGTTGAGAAGCAGCACAAAGAGATCTTATGCTATTTGACTATAGACAGGAACTGAACAGGTCCCTAATTACATAGAGCTCGTTTGACCCAGTGGTAGATTATATGTGAGAACACAGCATATTGTGACTTTAAATGAAAGGAAAACTGAAAAAAGGCCATCTGTAAGGTCATGTGTGGGATCACAGAGTCAGCATGGTGCGTTCATATGACAGAAGTTTTTGGAGGTCAGCAGTGCAGTGCACATTAGAAGCTATTCTATGTACAAGGCAGATGTTGGCTTCTAAGTTGACTCTAAAGCATCATCTTCATGTGACTGATCACATGGTCTAGGTTTCACATGTAAGCGATCCTTGGCTATTGGTGCCCTTGGGCAAGCCACCTAACCCCAAGCAGTGTCACTGAGGTGTTTCAATGAAACTACACCAGCACTGCTGCCCTAAAACCCCCTCACCACATTAGTGTCACTGCAGAACTGACAATAAACATTCATTCATTATCTCCCGCTTATCCTCCATTAGGGTCGCGGTGGGGTTCCCCATGCCCATCCAGGGGAGAACGTCTCTGGCGCTGGGCAGATACACCCAGGACAGGGCGCCAATCTATCGCTGGGCAGACACTCACTCACACAGACACACTCTATAGGGGGCAATTTTGAGAATTCAATTAACT
Source organism: Corydoras maculifer (assembly GCA_019802435.1). Classification (NCBI taxonomy): domain Eukaryota; kingdom Metazoa; phylum Chordata; class Actinopteri; order Siluriformes; family Callichthyidae; genus Corydoras; species Corydoras maculifer. The sequence goes on along the minus strand of JAFMOD010000064.1, from coordinate 3,162,323 downwards.
TGATCCATGTTTTTGGACTGTGGGACGAAACCGGAGAACCCGGAGCAAACCCACGCAGACACGGGGAGAACATGGAAACTCCACCCAGTTGGGGATTCGAACCGGGAATCCCTAGCGCTGAGAGGCGAACGTGCTAACCACTAAGCCACCGTGCCGCCCTTGACAATAAACAATCCTTAATAATAGAGAACAGTGAACCAATAGGGGACAAACCAAAAATTTTAAAAAATCGGATGTACACTCTGTAAGAGTAAAACTACAAAGTCCTTCTAAGTGGAGGAAATGGACTTTTGACTGGGACTGTAAAGTAATGAATTCTGTAAAGTATGAGAGGGTGGCACGGTGGCTTAGTGGTTAGCACGTTGTCCTCTCAGCACTAGGGATTCCCGGTTCGAATCCCAATCTGGGTGGAGTTTCCATGTTCTCCCTGTGTCCACGTGGGTTTCCTCCACAATCCAAAAACATGGATTAAGGTCAATTGAAGTCAATTGATAGATTGTAGCCCTGTCCTGGATGTATCTGCCCAGCGCCCGAAATGTTCTCCCCTGGATGGGCATGAGGAACCCCCCCCTGGATGGGCATGAGGAACCCCCCCTCCCCCCCCCCGACCCTAATGGAGGAAAAAGCAAAAGATAATGAATGGATGTAAATTATGAGAAGTCAAAATCGTAATATTCCTAAATACAACGTTTCCTTGTTGTATAGTTGCATTCTCTTTTAATACTATTGGTTTTATCTTTAAAAGACAGACAGACAGACACACACACACATATTGTGATACGACCTCCACAGCTCACTCTGATGTTTAACAGATGGAAAGTGAAATAAACTCGCATGTAGCAATATGAACACTATGAGTCCTAAACAACCTTGATATTCAGAGTATTTAGTGACGTACAGGAGAAGTCTGTACACAAAACAATGCGGATCAGGTTCTATTTATTTACCACAGAAAGTGATGGAGGTGATTTTCGGAAAACTTTATTCATTTTCACTATTAAAACTCAATGCTTAGACCCAGAAAGCCAAATATGGTTTAAATAAGAACTACAGATAAAGCATGACCTCAGTGTTCTATAGATTTTTCTTCCTAATTCTTATATACAATGACGAACATAGGAACATCTGTTTTTTTAAGGTTAACTGACAATATGGATTACAGTAATAATAAACAAAACCTTGAAGACAAAGATTAATAGGGTGTAAATTTACTAAACCTGATCTATGCAGCACTATGATGAGTGTTTTGGGTTTTGCGGAGCTCTGATCTCCAGATAAGATCCCTTATGCAAAGTGGATACTGGTGATAACTGTTACGGCAAAAGAAAGAAAACAGAAATAAATAAAACGCTTCCAATAAAACCCTGGAACCGTAAACATGCAAATAACCTAAGTGTAGTGTAGGGCACCGAATACAGGAAGGATCCAAAAGGTAACATTCACAAGGACACAGGTCATCAGAGTTCAGTCGCCCTCACATACTTATCAGGCAGATGTTAGAACCATGTCCAGTTCTTTCATTTCTAAAATTGAGCCAGTGTGCAGAATGCATTCTGACTGGCTGTGCAGTTGGGCTGATCCTGCATGACACAACAAACTCCGAGTCGCGCACACACACACACACACACACACACACACACACACACACACACACACACACACACACTGTTCTACAGCTAAAGTATGTCTGCTGACTCACCAACTGCAAACACAGCCAGTTCGGCTCGGGGCCATTTGACAAACATAGAAAGACATTGAAAGCACAGACACAGAATGTACGCATGTGTGTGCATGTACGTGTGACGCCGAGTGACGCATTTATGTCATCTTCTTAATTCCATTAAGAAAGAGAAGCAAAGCTATGCGACCCCCAGGAAATAGAGCGATGGGAATGAAGTCATACACATACACAGATACACAAATGCACACACACACACACAGTTGCCTTTTTCTGACCCCAAGGAACAAGGACATAAATAAATACACACAAACACACACACACACACACACAGAGAGAGACAAAGTCTTAATTCCCTGTATGTTCTGTACATATTGCAGCATTGAAAATAAAGTACTTTGACTCGACTGACTGAAGGAGCATGTAATGAGGTTATACTCAGTCTCACAGGCGATGGTAATTAAAAAGTCCAACTTTGCAAAACTGATATTAATAGGGTGTAAAACAAACCTAAATGTTAGTAACACTACACTGTTGAAAGCAATGTGTTATTGTAATTCCAGTCTTTTTGGAATAGCATGGCACCCAGTCTGAAAGCTGAATGATATCACAAAGGATGTGTATACTTTCATTCATTAATTATATTCCACTTTATCCTATATTAGGATCGCGGGGGGTTCTCCATGCCCATCCAGGGGAGAACGTTTGGCACATACACCCAGGACAGGGCACTAATCCATCGCTGGGCACACACTCACTCACACAGACACACTCTATATGGGGCAATTTGGAGGACTCAATTGACTTGATCCATGTTTTTGGACTGTGGGAGGAAACCGAAGAACCCGGAGGAAACCCACGCAGACACGAAGAGAACATGGAAACTGCACCCAGATGGGGATTTGAATTGGGAATCCCTAGTGCTGAGAGGAGAACATGCTAAAACACTAAGCCACCTGCTGCCTGCATGTATACTTGTTTCCATATTTTAACTTCACTCACGCCCTCAGTGAAAGCATATGAAACTGATGACCCGAGTCTTAAGCAGTACACTGCGGTAGGTACAGCAATGCCAGCGTGATAATCAGCATCCATAGTGACACATGCCTGAGTTATACAACTCCTCAGATTTTATTTGGTATCCGCTGAAGTTTCCCACAGGCAGATCCCAACACACACACACACACACACACACACACGTATTTCTATGGCAGCAATTAATCATGTCTTATTCATCCATCAGCATGTTTTTGAATGGTGGGAGAAAACCAAAGGAGAAGAATGAAACCCATGCAGGAAATGAAGACACCCGAAACGAGATTTAACATTTTGTGATTGTTCAGGTACAGAATGAGGCGCTCGCATTGTGCACTAAAAGAAAGATTCGATTAGAGAGAAGTCTGACAGGATGTTTTCTTTTTCTATCGTGTGGTAACTCAGTGTTCTGAAGGATCAGTCAAGTTACCATTAGGGGAAATTGAGCAAGGCTCTTAACCCTTATTGCTGCGGTGGTGATGTATAACAGCTGACCCTCCTGTACATCGACTCTTACCCTCATGCTGGGAAGGCTTGGAATGAAATTCACTTTGAATCAAATTTGCTTTAAATAAAAAACGTCTGTTAGTAGTAATCTTCATAATAATGTACAGTACTTAATAAAAAACCTTCAAAGGTATTTTACAGGACTTGTTACATTTTGAATTTCGGTAAGTTTAACAACAACAACAACAAAAACACGTGGCTCATTTCACAATCAATTTATCATCAATATATAAGAGCTACGACAATTAATGGGGCAGCTGTAATTTTTAATAATTGTTAAATTTGATACTTGTTACACAGGATTCTCATCTCTCTATCTTTCGCTTAATTCTCAATTATGATTATGGTGGGGTGGGGGCCTGGGAAGACACACTCCTGTAAAAGCATAAACAGTAAACCCATGAGGACCTGGAAACTTCACCTAGCTTGGGATTCGAACCTGTAACCCAGCACTGAGAGGCAGACGTGCTAACCACTGCCCCCCATGCCGTCCTTACACAGGATTGTATTTGAAAATGATGCTGAATAAGTTGGATTCACCATGAAAAGCTTTCCTTATATTTCTGGATGCTGACGGAAACTTCACACACTGAAACAGTCTTTCACGCTCAGTTTATTCCATAAACTCTTAGAAATAGAAAGATAAATACTATGATTGTAAACACGGCCGTTTTGTGGGAACGTCAAATTATATACGGTGATTTGTTCTGACTGCTGAACACATCGGGTCTTTATTACTGTCCGTAACGTTTATTATTAGTAATTTTTTAAACATTTTTTCAGTCGTGGGTGCTGGAGACCATCCCGGTATACTGTGGCAGGGGTGTAGAGGAATGCATGACACTGGGGGGTTGATAGAGGTGAAAGCGATTGAGCTATCGACAGATGTGACGCGCTGATTGGTTTATTGCATGTCACGCCAAAAACACACCCAAAAATAATTTTGAGAATCAGTACATGTACTTTTCCCATCATTCTGACAGCAATGTCACACCGACACGCCCTAAATCAAGCTGCATGGTGTGCAGTTGACGGTTCACAAAAGATCAGCTGTGCATATTAACCATGTCCACCAAAATAAATGAAGGCTGCCAGGTAGTGTTAGCACGTTCAGCAGTAAACAGTGCGGCAGTCGTAGGCTTGTGGTTAAGGAAACAGCATTGCGACCTGAAGGTCTCCGGTTTGTTTCCTGGTCCCAACAAGTACAATGCCCTTGGGCAGGGCATCGTTTGCTCCATGTTTCATGGCATCGATTGGTTGAATGAGGAGGACACACGCTATGTGTAGGCAAACTAGATCACTTTATAGATCATTATAATGTTCATGAGCCTTCAGGTTAACTGATGGAAACCACAAAAGCTCAAACACATCCATCCATCTTAGCTGTTTGAAGTAGATTACCGACTGATCCTCCTCATGCTGGGTGTGTATCAAAAAAACCTGTGAGCAGTGTAAAGGACATTGGATTCACCAGTTTAAAACATATGGTCATGTAGACAGAACACAAGGTCTTTCCCTGCACAAGGTCTCCACACACACACACACACACACTCACACTCCGTTCACATGCACCTTCATCTGTGACCTGTCCTTGCACTCTCGTTATCAGTCCATCTTGCTTTCGCACCTGAATCTAACTGGAACGAGCCCCGTCAGGTCCACCCTGTGAAACCCGCACCGTCTTCATCACACACAGGAAGCAACCGTGACAACAATACATTTTCTTATTAGCAAACACGAGGCCGGCCTTTTGAATACCTCTGAACCGTGAAGCGCTCTGCCTGACGGGATTCAGTCCTCGACATCGTACGAAGCACCACGCGAGTTGCGGAAATACCAATTGGAAATCGAAGTATAAAGGAGGTAAGCGAGCAAAAAAAGGCATGAATGGAATGAAAACATGAAATGAACTAGAGCACAGGAAGGAAGAAAATTCGACTCAGTTGTTGGGGAAGAAAAAAGGCCATGCTAAAAAAAAAAAAGAAGTAAAAAGAAGCGAGTGAAAGAGTGCGGGTCAGCGGAGGAAAGACTGACACATCAGCATTGCTACGGCAACCGTGCGTATCCGACTTCCTCTGACGCAAACACAAATCAAAGTCCAAAACAAGTGCTCCTTCTTGGTCCTGCTGTCTGGTTCTCATTTGCCTCCTTCCTGGCTTTTTTCTGCCCTTACTCAATATTTGCTCAAATATTCCAATCCAGTTCGAGACAAGTAGGCCACCTCGGCTCGTTGGCTCGTTCCTGCGGCCGGTCAGCTCCTGTTGAGCAACAGCGCTGTTTGGATAACGCGATCTAAAGTAAATATTACTCACTGGAACAGAAGAGTGAAGTAAGAGATCAATTTGGGTTCCACAACGAACAGTGAGGGATTATGAGGAAAATGCAATAACTATCATGTGCATGGATGAGCATGGAGCTGCCTGCTGATGTTCTCACAAGTGTTTGCTTTCAATGAAATTCAATTCAAATTTATTTACACAGCACTTTTTACAAAACATGGTTACAGCATCGCAAGGGCGGAACCACTTAAGAACGTCACGCCATCGAGGAAAAAAACTAACCTTGAGAGAATCAAGGTTCAATAAAGGATCTGATTCTCATTCCGTCTTTTTATGATCAAAATATCTTTCATAATATCACAAAACATCTGCACATATGGTAAGGTCCACATCGTGGACTAACTGTCCATCCATTATCCATTATCTTCGCTTTATCCTCTACTAGGGTCGGGGGGTTTCCCCATACCCATCCAGGGGAGAACATTTCGGGTGCTGGGCAGATACACCCAGGACAGGACGGCAAACTATCAATAGGCACAAACTTACACTATGGGGCAATTTTTGGAGAATTCAATTGACCTTGAACCCGGAGGAAACCCACGCAGACACGGGGAGAACATGGAAACTCCACCCAGATGGGATTCGAACCGGGAATCCCTAGTGCTGAGAGGAGAACATGCTAACCACTAAGCCACTGTGCCACCACTATCTGTTTATATTAAGTTAATTATTTAATATTTTAATTTGTAAGCGCAGGGCAACACTGTGGCGTAGCGGTCTGCACATCCACCGCTCAGCGCTGGGGATCCAGGTTCGGCAGGTAACCATGGCTTTTTGCAGAGTACATAAATACTAAAGGACATACTACTTTAATGTGTTTGTGGTATGTATTGATGGCAAAGATGTTAAATAATTCACTGAACACCTTCTCTCATCTCATCATCTTCAGTTTAACCTGGGCAGATACACCCAGGACAGGGCATCAATCTATCCCTGGGCACATAGTCTTACACACATAGACCCTATATTGGGGTAATTGAAATGGGGCAATTTAAAGCAATAATAATAATAAGTTCAATGTATATAGCGCCTTTTAAGAACCTAAGGGTGCTTCAAAATCATGTACAATATTAATACTTTGATGAAAATAGAAAAGTTTTTAGTTGAGTCTAAAATGAAAACAAATCAGAACAGTCACAAAGAGTTTGTGGTGAAGAATTCCACTGGGTTGGAGCAGCGACACTGAACAATCTGCCACCCATCATTTAAATCGAGGGACTGCAAGAGGGGACATATACACGAATGAGTTCCCTGAGAAAAGTAAGTACGTTTTCTTTAAAGTAGCCAATTCACCTTGAATCCATGTTTTTGGACTGTGGGAGGAAACTGGAGAACCCGGAGAAAACCAAAACGATATAATTGTTTTATTTGATATCATATAAAGTATTGTGTATGAATGATATATCCTTTACAATAGATTTCTGAATTCTGGCTGAAAGCTTCACACTGAGAAGGTCTTTCACACTCCACTCTATAAACTTAAATATAGAAACATAAAGACTAGAAAGATAAACAAAGCAGGCAGTTTGTGATAATATACAATTACATATGGCAATTTGGTCAGACTGCTAAACATATCCTCCCCACACACGACGTTCTTCCTTCCTCCAACACATGTTCTTTTACTTAAAAGAGGAAAAAAACCACTTATGTTGTGTCTAAATAATTATATTCCCCACTGAGCCCTTTAGGATCGTCTAGCGTGTAATACTACTAAAAATACACGACTGTGGCCAATGAACCCGTCTGGAACCTTCTCCTCATCTTAACCCTAGTCTGATTTTACCTTGTACCTTGTACCTTAATGAGCTGATGCACAAATCTATTGCACCACGGTAAAAAAAAGTGACCAGGCCGACACAGGATTGGTCTGGTGCTCGTAGTCCGGGACGGGGTGACTGAACGAGCCAGGGATTCGAAACTGGCGAAACATCAGTGTGTGCATTTTATTTTGTTACATAATCAGAGGACTGACGAGCCACAGAGTTTGTTATTAAGCAACGGCCATCTGCAGAATGCTGCTGTCCATCACTAACACAGAGAGGAGGAATGGATTCAACCTTTAATATTTACCTGATATCTGCACTTTATAATTTATATAACATTAGTATTGAATGGGGCGGCACGGTGGCTTAGTGGTTTAGCATGTTCTTCTCTCAGCACTAGGGATTCCCCAGGGTTTGAATCCCCATCTGGGTGGAGTTTCCATGTTCTCCCCGTGTCCGTGTGGGTTTCCTCCGGGTTCTCCGGTTTCCACCCACAGTCCAAAAACATGGATCAAGGTCAATTGAGTTCTCCAAATTGCCCCATATAGAGTGTGTCTGTGTGAGTGAGTGTGTGCCCAGCGATGCATTGGCGCCCTGTCCTGGGTGTATCTGCCCAGCGCCCGAGACGTTCCCCCCTGGATGGGCATGGGATACCCCCCCCCCCCCGCGACCCTAATAAAGGGTAAAGCGGAAGGTAATGAATGAATGATACTGATGTTTGTTTTTATTGAATAAAAATGAAATGATTCGTTTTGTCAGACATTTGCTAAATAAATGAACGAAAGCAAACCATTTTCCATCCACAGAAGCAGACATTCAGCAGTCGCAGTCACACACGGCCAGACAGCTAATTTAATACCAGGTGTAAAGCTTAGTGTAAACAAGCAAACTTTATAGTCTGCTTAATATGTTAAAATGTTTGCCCTCCTCTCACACAAGCCTGTCCACACAAATTAGCCTTTGACCCTGCAGCTGTTGCAATAAAGCCTTCACATTTAAAAGCTTCGAACACTTTCTGAGAGCAAAAGAGATCAGCGTCTGAAGCACGATGGGTCCTGGATTTAATACTTTACTTAACTGAGGTTTATGATCTCTGGAAGTCCTCAGTACTTTGAGGCTATTAATGTGTGTTACATTTTAATAAGATTCTTTCAAGTGAAGCTGGATTTCCACAACAGAATGTGAAAGCTGTGCTTATCTCAGCTTTTGGACCGGATTATAGATTGTATATTTTTTTAAATGTTTAAAAGTGACCTCCGAGGATCCTGGATGCTATTTTTCAGAATTTGCGTGCTTTAGGGTTTTATACACACAGCATACGCGGTGAACTCAACACGTCTGATAAAGACATTTCCGCCGGACAGAGGGATATACACTTCTACAGTTTCACTGAAAGGCATTTTAATGGCTTTTGAAGGTGCAGATAATAAAAAAAGTTGTAGGCTGCTGTGAACTCTTCCATTTGGGAGACTCTGCTTAACTGAGAAAAATGTGCAGGACACTCAGCCTATCCCATCCAATGACATCGAGACCAGTTCACACTGTAGCAATAAACAGATGGAAATCCTATTTTACAAAGCCATATCAAACTTGTGTGGCAACATACGCACTCACCGGCCATTTTAATAGGTACAGCTCATTGTTTCTCCACTTACCATATAGATGGACTTTGTAGTTCTACAGTTACATTCTGTAGTCCATCGGTTTCTCTACATACTTTGTCCGTCCCTCTGTTCTCTGATGATCAGGACCCACAGAGCAGGTATTATTAGGGTGGTGGATGATGGTACGAGTGGATCAGACACCTGTATGTTCTGATTGGTGTACTTCTGCAGCACTGCAGTGTCTGATCCACTCAAATCAGCACAAAAAAGACTAACACACCACCGGCAGATCAGCATCACTGCAGTACTGGGAACCATCCACCACCCTAATATCTTCGTTGTGGGGGTCCTGATCCTCCGAAAACGAAATAATGGCGCCTAAAAAAGTATGTAGAGAAACAAATGTATTACAGAATGTAATTGTAGAAATACAAAGACCAGCTATATGATCAGTGGAACTGAAAACATAGTTTAAAATGACCGTTACTGTTTAAATAATTACATTTAATGTTTATATATATATGTAATTCTTTAAACAGTAACACAGAGTAAAAGAACTCAATGTCCAGGAGAGATGGTGTTGCACTGAATGACCTAAAGTTCTCTTTCACAAGGCCGCAGGACGCGAGACCATACATAAATTAGTCTGCCACAGGGACACATAAATAAGCAAATGTAATCCCTTTCCCTCCCTCCTCAAGCATATTCTTATTACCCTCTCCTCACCCTCACATCATCATGTCCCCCGCTCGGGAAGGCTGAATATGGGTCCATTAGGACCAGAAGGCTGATTGGAAAAGTCCAGATTATCAAGATTGAACCCTAATTAAAGTCTTCTAAAATGGTCCCTGGTGTGGTATAGGAAGAAAAGAGCCATCAAAAATAGTCTTGCAGAATTACAATATCAATTATTTATGAACATTAACTTACTGTTTAACAACCTCAGACAGGTGCTTTAAAAAAGCCAAAGTGATCTTAATGGTACACGTCGAGTATGATATCATGTTGTTGTTCAAGATTATGTTTATATATATATATATATATATATATATAAATTATGTATATATAAATATATATATATATATATATATATATATATATATATATATATATATATATATATATATATATATATATATATAAATAAAGTCCACCACCTAACAGATCCTCACACGTCCTTACTGAGCTGAATCTAAATTCAGGAAACCTAAACAGTGGGAAAATGTTTACAGATAATAAAAAAAACTGCCAGAAAACCACCTGCACCAGTGTTAGGGTCTTTTAACCACCTGCACCAGTGTCAGGGTCTCTTAACCACCTGCACCATTGTTAGGGTCTCTTAACCACCTGCACCAGTGTTAGGGTCTTTTAACCACCTGCACCAGTGTCAGGGTCTCTTAACCACCTGCACCATTGTTAGGGTCTCTTAACCACCTGCACCAGTGTTAGGGTCTTTTAACCACCTGCACCAGTGTCAGGGTCTCTTGCAAACCAAATGGTCTGTGTTTCTATGTCCACATCGCGCTGCCCGTTTAAATGCTTTTATATTGCAGTCTGTGAGCAATTACACAGTGGCTCTGTTTATGCTGTTTTGGCCAGGATTCCTGTAAGCTACACCCAATAAAGATATAAATAATGGGAAATTATAGACAACCTCGTGGACTTTTACCGGCACCGTTTCCGTTTCACACCGATACGTCGGAACGATGACGATTCTGGTGGATATCTGCAGTCTGTGAAAGCGAATCGTTCTCGTTCTTCGTGTTTTTGACTCCAGCTTGATTCAGCTGCAAGTCCTGCCCTGACTTCTGTAGATCTACTGTCTGTGTCCCACTCTGTCTCTCTGTGCTGATATTCACCCCCCCCCCGTGCCAGTAGCAAAGCAAAGCAGTTCTGTTTCTAATGAGAAGACACACGTGGCAGCACTGCAGCACTGCTCCTGCCACGTGTGTGTTCTGTAGTAGGGTGGAGACAAGCCAGAACTTTACAGTGTCTACCACAGAGTGTGTGTGTCTGTGTCTGTGTGTGTGTGTCTGTGTCTGTGTGTGTGTGTGTGCATGTATAATTTAAAATCAAATGCCATAATTATTTTTACAAAGATGAATAAAATTTGCCATTTATGAAAAATGTTCAGTGATGTATCAGTAATGTTTTCACAATAAACTGTCCACACAGGAAATTACAAAAATGTTATCTGTAGTGAAACAAACTCAGGCTTTAGTGATTAGCATGTTCTCCTCTCAGCACTAGGGATTAATGGTTCGAATCCCAATCTGGGTGGAGTTTCCATGTTCTCCCCGTGTCCGTGTGGGTTTCCTCCGAGTTCTCCGGTTTCCTCCCACAGTCCAAAAACACTGATCAAGTCAATTGAATTCTTCTAATTGCCCCATATGTGTCTGTGTGAGTGTGTGTCCAGCGATGGGTTGGCGCCCTGTCCTGGGTGTATCTGCCCAGTGCCTGAAACGTTCTCCCCTGGATGGGCAAGGGGAACCCTAGTGGGAAGCACTGTTTCCAAAGTCCAGGTAGCAATTAGGGGTTAGGTGCCTTGCCCAAGGGCACTACAGTCACAGTACTTGGTGGGAACGGGAATTGAACCGGGGACCTTCAGGTCACAGGGCTGGTTCCTTAACCACTAGGAAGTTTGGAGGTGTGTCCAATCTTTCGCCTGGTTCTGTATATTCGTCTAAAATCTTTCTGCATGTTGTAGAACTGACTTTAAAGGGCGTAACCCAAACCCTGAAAACAGGCAGGAGAATCCAGTGCTGGCTGAAAGATGTTTCCATGAAGATAAAGGCTAAAATCTTTAAAAAAAATAAAAAAAACACCAAGAATTTGGTTATTTTTCTTTCTATTACAAATAAAAGACAAAGCCTCGCGTATTCACACTGACTAAAATTGGCCGAATTTCCTTCATTTGCCGTCACCATCTGAACGTCTCACACATTGTCTCTCAACAGCTCTCACCCACTCGATTCTCCTCTGCACCCTTGGCTCAGTCTCTTCTTTTCATCTGCTCTAAACTGAAGCATGGCACACATCCAGTTCTCAGGCTGGCCAGAAACTTATTTCATCAATTTTCCCCAAAACATGAGTAAAGAGGGATGGAGGAAACCTGTATGTGCAAATATACACCACAGTGGTTCGTAAAATACGGTATGAACAAAAGGATCATTTATAATGTGGATGGGGGGGGGGGGGGTCTGCACCAGGTCAATGCTGGCCCCCTTTTTAACATTCACAGCCAATACACCATTTTTTCCCCCAATGCACAATCACTTTGGCTGGCTTCTATGTACAGCTCACTTCTTTCCTCACTCCTGAAGGAAGAGCCAACATGCTTTTATACGGAAGCTGGATTTTACTAAACTAACGAAACCTTGGCCTTTATTAATATAATGACAAATAAAATGAATTTCTAACTGAAGCTGCACAAAACTTGTTAGTAATACTGACCATTTATTCTGGTAAATATCATTTAAAGGTTCGAATCCTGATATGGGGGGAGTTTCTATGTTCTCCCCATGTCCACGTGGGTTTCCTGTGGGTTCTCCGGTTTCCTCCCACAGTCCAAATGGTTCTCCCACAAGGATTCGAAGTAATTTGGCTGCTCTAAATTGCCCCTATATAGTGTGTGCGTGTGTGTGTGTGTTTGCCCAGCAATAGACTGGCATCCTGTCCTGGAGTATCTGCCCAGCACCCAACCAAAACATTCTCCCCTGGGTGAGCAGTAGTCTCTAGTATAGTATTAGTATAGTTACAATTACAGACTGTAGTCCATCTGTCTTCTTGTTTTTGTTAGTCCCCTGTTGGTTCTCTGCCGGACCATCACAGTCACATGGTTTTAATAGCCATAAAAATGATTGACAGCTGAATTGATTCAGACGGAGCATTATTAAAGTTGTAAAACGCACTGGCATTTTCTCATAATTAAGGATAATGGTGCTCTTACCTGTGCTGTCCTTGCTGCTGTTGCTGCTTTGGTGGGAACGTAACTCCTCAGACTTGTAAAAATCAATGCTAGCATAGGTATTAAGGTTGAGACCTCCGGTTCCTCCGGCATTTGCAAATGTTCCACTCCCCAGCACTGTGGAGAAGTGTCGCGCTGTGGTTGATTGGCCAGCAGGCTGCGCTTCCATGGAAGAGTAAGGGTTCTCTCTTGAAGCCAAGTCTAAGTCTATGTAGTTGAGCCCCTGCTCTGCGGATAAAGTCTGGGTGTTCAGTACGCTGTTTAATCCAGGGCTAGCATGTTGAGAAGGGAGGTCTAGCACGACGTTACTGCCGGTCAGAATGCCATCCAAACCAAGCCGGCGTGCTATAGCCTGGGTGTGATCGCTGATGATGGAGTTTGATGACGATAGGCTGACAGGGCAGGAAGATAGTGACGAAGGAGCCAGGAATGTTTCAGAGCAGTGACGCCGGCGGGCTTGGGGGTCTGCCCGGATGACCTTAGCGCCACGATCAGGGTTGGAGACTTTAGAATGCGGAAAGTCTAAATTAAGCCCCATGCTGAGAGCAGAAACTATTGGTTCGGTTCTGTCAGGCAAATTGTCTTTGGGTGTAGTGGAGCTGGACAAGTCTGAGTTCAGAGCGAAGACCATTTCGGTGTAGTCCGCGCAAGGGACAGGAGAGTCAGCAGACTGCGGGCCAGGTTCTTCTCGGCTGTGTTCCATTTCCACCTCGGGATCCTCTTCGTTCTGTGGGGTTGATCTGCATTCGTCCCAAGTTTCGGGCGCAGTTGCCGGTGGGGTGTGAGGAGTAGAGAATGAAGGGAAACCAAGGGGTGTAGGAGAAAAGGAAGTTGCTGAGGGGGAGGGGGAGGCACCCAAATCTAAATTGACATATTCTGAAACAGCAGAAGGAGACATGGCAGTGGAGCTGGAAAGCGGAAGGAACCCACCGACACAAGACGACGGCCTGGGCAGTGTATTATGTAAAAAGGGGAGAGCGGGACTTCCTTGGCAAAGTAGTCGATTGAAACTTGCTTCTCCTCTGGCATTTTTTTCACTCTTGAACTCGATGCTGACATATTCGCCGGGACTTTTAGGTTCCGGAGGTTGTGGCGTTTCACGGACCCGTGGCAGCGTGTTGGCTTTAGAGACGTCCACAAATAGGCTGTGTGGACGAAGCCTTTGCCCCTGACCTTGTTTTGATGCCCCAGATCCACATCTCTGCTGCAGGCCTCTAGTATCCTTTCCTCGAACTCCTGTTGCCCTTGTTCCCTGCGCAAACTTCTCCTCAGCCTCCCCCAGACTTTCACTGCTAGCTGAACTGGAGGAGTATGAGGAGGAGGAAAACGACAAATGCAGCCCCACTCCTGGCTCCTGATGGCGAGATTTGCCCCTACAGCTGTGAAAGCCTCGACCATTGCCACCGTCGCTGCCCAGATGCCCCACGGACCCTCTGCCTAAACCTAGACCATCCTCGAAATGTTTCGAGCTGCTGTGCTTGTATGAACGAGGAAGGGAGTAATACGAATATACCATTTTGGGGGGAGGCTGATGTTTCTCAGACGGCATCAGAGACTCTCGTGGAGGGGGCGTGCTGTTGGCGGAACGAACGCTGATGGGTGACATGTTCATATAATCGCTGCCAGCCCTGCTGTCTGCGCTGTTGCTGCCAACCCAACCTCCTGCGCCACTACGTTGGTCTGGGGAACAACTACTATTGGGCGACATGATCATATAGCCATCTGTGACCGAGGCGGGAAGATGGATCTGCTGAGGAAGTGAGATGCTGTTGTTAGGGGTCATAGCCATGTAGTCGTCCGCAGGTTTCGAGTCGGAGTCTGAAACTGAAACAGAGAGCGAATGAGAAAGCGACACTGGAGGAGCCGTTACCCCGGGCAGCATGGACATGTACCCATTGTCACCTCCTGCATTACCAGCGCCACCGCCAGGTAATGCATCTGCTCCACTGTGTCCTGCTTCACCTTTTGATTCTGCAGCTACATCTAGATATCTGGTTCCACCGGCACTTGATTCTGAATCATGGCGTGAACTAAAAGACTCCCGACTGGTGCTTCGCGACATAACAGCGTAGTTGTCTTCCTCTATCTCTATGTCCCCACCTCTGCGGTAAGAGCCTAGTCTCTCAAGAGCCATGGGGGGCAGAGATGCTCTTTTACTCAGCATCCTACGATCCGATTCACATTCTCGGCTGGAGGAGCGCCGCAACACCCGCCGAGCCTGCTGCAGAGATTGATCTGTTGGCAGTGCCTTGGGTGTCCCTTTCTGCGCCATAAGGATATAATTTGTTGCTTCAGATCCACTTAGGCTTCCTATAGATCCTGTCTGAACGGTCTGGGGCAGCAATGAATGTTCTCCTGGGCTGGAACCATACTCATCTGAGGATGGGTAGTCACTGAGGGAACCAGAAACAGACGGTTTGCGGAGAGGGATTCTACTGTAAGCGCCTCCGTTCTCACCCCTGCCAGTTGCGGCTGATCCAGGACCTGTTCCTCCAAATTCCAACCCGTGTCCCGTATTACAGGTGGGATTCTGTGTAGCCGAACCAGCTGGGGTGGAAATGGACCTCATCAAAGCATGCTGGGACTTGACAGGGGTGGAGGCCCGTACCGATGTGGATCTGAGAATAGGTGTATTGGAACAGGATCCATTTATTATAGGGCTTGAACTGGAATGAACTCCCTCGGCCCCCGCTCCCAGATTCTCCTCCATCTTTGCCCCGTCACTGGACGTGCGCGCTCTTGAAAAGCTATGTCGAGGTGTGGGTGATGCGTTGTTGCTGCTGCCACCGACCCCTCCAGCGCCTCCTGGCGGCTCGGTCCGGGGCCGTCTAATGAATCCCACTTGGCTGGGCGGAGGGTTCGGATGGTGGCGGCGAGATGGAACGGTAATCGGATTAGACGTCGTAGCGCCTCCTCCCGCTCCGGCAGCATTAGATTGGGACTTACTGCGTTGACGAAACTCCTCGCTAAGTGCCTTCATGGCTTCGAGGAGCGTCTCGTGCATGTTTTGAGCCACAACGGAGTCCTCCACCTGCATCCAGAACTCTCCTGGTCCCGTTACCGCAGATCTTCCGACCTCCACGAAGAAGAAATTCTCAGAGTGGCCGCATCGCCTCACGTTCATCAGCTGTAGTACCACAGCCGCCGCATCAGAGTTAAGTTTGACAAAGTTGACAGTCTTGTCCGTCAGACAGAGGCGATATATTCCGACCAGGTTCTTCGCCTGGCCAAGGCCTTTGGGCCAGACCTTGACCTGCCAGACCTCTTTAAACGCAGGTCCAGGGGATGGAACACCATAATCTTCGGAATTGCCATCACATAGTGCTTTACCTAAAGAAGACAACGATAACAGACTAGTTACCATCACATTTGTGCCAGACAACACACACACACACACACAGGATATGCCTGATTTTTCCCATTAGTTACATTCTAAAGTGCTGTAATGCAGAATTCTCCATCTTAAATGTTGAAAATAGCTCCACTTAAACTGTAGTTTTGGTCGTTAACCTGGTGATGTAATCACAAACAGCACAAAGCAGCAGGGAGGTGTTGGATCTGCATGAGCTGAGACTGGCAGGGACCTGGCTCTGATAATGATAGGGTGATGTAGCCTATACTTTGGGTGACTGGCTAACCTTACTTGACTACGGCGGTAGATCTAATGTAGCCAGGTTTGTACACGGCTCACATGCCCGAGGCGTGTACTTGCAGTCATGCTGTTGTGCACCTCTAAATGACACATGCTGAAAAGCAGCCTTTAAGGAAAAGTGCACACGTACTGATGTTTAGTTTAGAAGAAACTGTCGGGTTCATGTGATGCCTTTATAATATTTTTTGTAAAAGAATATTTTCTTATCCCAAACAAATGTGTGCGATCCTAAACCAGGAAGCAAAAAAATAATTAGAGAGTAAGGATAAAAAGTGGAATTGTTATACAAAAATAAAATCTTTAAAGAAAACGATAAAGATCAAACAACAAATTATGATTTAATGCTGTGGAACTCTCATACATACACACCCTGCATTACAAACACTATAATTATAAATAATAGTCTGCCTAATGTTTTTACACACACACACACACACACACACACACAGCGACTTTATATGTATTTCCATTTATTTTTTAAAGACTTGTCCTGATTTGATTTGAGTTTAGCATCATGGCTCTCTGTAGGTTAGTCATATTCTCCCACGCCCATCTTACCCCACCATGTCTTCATGGTTCCACAGTCATGGTGGAACTTCTCCATACTGTTCTAACAAAGGTTGAAGCATAAAAAATACAGCCACACCACAGTACAATAGTGCTAGCACATCCGCCTCTCAGCGCTGGGGATCCAGGTTTGAATCCCAATCTGGTTGGAGTTTGCATGTTCTCCCCATGTCCACGAGCGTTTTCAACGTGTTCCTCGGTTTTCTCTAACAGTCCAACATCATGGATTCAAAATTAAATTGGCTGCTTCAAATTGCCCCTGCAAAGCGATAGATTGGCACCCTGTCCAGGGTGTATCTGCCCAGCACCCAAAACTTTCTCCCCTGGTTGGACAGGTGGAACCCCCCCCCCCCCCAAGCCAAAGATATCGAAAGATTAATCGAAAGATATTGAATGATTGAGTCCAAATTTATGGATTTAAGTTGAATTGGCTCCTCAAAATTGCCCTTATATAACTTATGTACGTGTGTGTGTGTTTGCGCCCAGCAATGGATTGACACTCTGGGTGTATCTGCCCAGCACCCGAAACATTCCACCCAGCTGGACATGAAGAACCACACCCCCCCAAGACCCCAGTATAAGATTAAGTGCAAGATGAGATGAGATTAAAAGATACAGTTGATCAGCATTACATGTGGAAGCCGATCGCTGCAAATATAATAAACTTGGACAAAACCTGACATAAAACAGGTTAGAGACAGAGACAGCAAAGTACAAATGAGGATGAATAAGGTCATTACATGTAGGTGAGCCCAAAAAATAAGCCATAGATATAACACACCTGCAGAGCTAAATCTGATATGATCTACTTTGGTTCCAAGGCAAACACATTCCACAGTGGGTCCCGGTATATGTTCGCTTTCTTAGCGGAGTACAGTGACCCAAATATTCAGTAAATGCATCCGCCATGGGCAGCGTCCTGAAATCATATGTCTCACAAATACAAACGAGAAGGGAATTATAGTTCACTAGCAGTTTTGCAGAAATGTGCATCACACATCCACCCCGTTCTCAAAAACAGCTAATGCCTGCATGTTCTGATTCAGTGACTCGATTCCACACAAACACGCAGCATCCTGATTACCACCTGCATGGAAAAACGGGCCTTGAAGGATTTTTTCGAAGAACGCAGCAGAAGGAAAAACAAACCACTTACAAGCACTAATTATTTATCCAGCGTCTTTATTCTGTAGTAACAAACCAGCATCTGAGAAATGATCCATCCATCCATCCATTATCTTCTGCTTTATCCTATATTAGGGTCGCGGGGGGGGGGGGTTCCCCATGCCCATCCAGGGGAGAACGTAGATACACCCAGGACAGGGCGCCAATCTATCGCTGGGCACACACTCACTCACACAGACACACTCTATATGGGGCAATTTGGAGAACTCAACTGACTGATCCATGTTTTTGGACTGTGGGAGGAAACCGGAGAACCCGGAGGAAACCCACGCAGACACGGGGAGAACATGGAAACTCCATCCAAATTGGGATTCGAACCAGGAATCCCTAGCGCTGAGAGAAGAACATGCTAAACACTAAGCCAACCTGGGAAATGATGTGAGAACAAAAACATTTAATATCATGTTTGGGGCTGGGCGGCACAGTGGTTTGGTGGTTAGCATGTTCGCCTCTCAGTGCTGGGGTTCGAATCCCTATGTGGGTGGAGATTTCATGTTCTCCCCGTGCTGCATGGTCTTTTTCTCCAGGCCATAAACACGGATTCAAGGTGAACAGGCTGTGCTAAATTGCCCCTATATAGTGTGTGTGTGAGCGAGTGAGTAAGTGCCCAGTAATGGATTGGATGGATCTGCTCAGCGCCCAAAATGTCGGTAGGTATAAAGGGTTGGTATTAAGTGATGATGAGGAGATAAGATGAGATGTTTGAAGCCACGTTCCTGACATGCCACTAACTTGAAATCGGAATTTCCCTAATAAGCAGAGGTGTCTCAGATGGGCAAAAGGTTATCAAAGTGACTCCAGGCCCTTCAAACGACACACCATCTCTGTGCACGCCTGTGTGTTTGGCTTACTGCTTCATATTTGTATTTTTCTCTTTAAAACATTTAGAAGGACCACGATACACTGTTGAATCGAGTGTTTCTGTACCTCACAGTGCAACAACGAGAGAAAGATCACAACCATATGGGAAAAACAGACGGAGACACGCATTCGCAAGGACACACCGCTCTGCGATCTGACTCACTCTTCCTCAGCCGGTGCCAGAACATTTTAGTTACACAAAAAGGGCCTTTTCTCCCTAAATATTTTTTACCTGAAATATTAAAAGATCATTTTTCAGTGGTCCAACCTATTACAGTATAGTCATAAATCAACCGAAGTGAGTGTGTTTCTGTTTTAAAGGGCGAGAAGCTCAAAAAAAGTAAAAAGAAAATCCAGCGTGGATGAACCTGCAGCCAGGTTTATATTTAAATGCAAAAAAAGGTTTATTCTTTATCACACTTTAACTGATCTCTCCCATAACAGACACACAGTAGCAACTGCAAATACTGATTGATTACGGAGTCTCAACAAGTTTGTAGAAAGAGTAAAGCGTGGGAGACAGAAAAGCTTGTAAATGAACAGCAGCCCCAGTTTAGCCCCAGCGCAGTGAGACCGGACCTCACACAAACACCATTCTCTGCACTATTCTGAAGTGACTGCTTGTACCCTGTTTACCTAATGAGCACTTGCTTCACATTCATTTTGTATAAGCACACACCACTTAAAGCTGGCGATGCTCCCACTCAGTATCTTTAATCTAGGAACATGGTGTGCCACAAGTTCATACCGTGCAGCTCACCACAGAGCCAAATTACAGAGACGGCTTCAGTCTAGAAACAACTGGCAGACAACCAATCACGGGGAACAAAAATCTCAAAATTTTAAGTTTCTCTGGCTGGTCATGGGGAACATGAAGAACCATTAAGTGCTCCTTTCAATTGCTATGCAACAGAAAATAGGCAGTAAACGGACGACTCATTTTGGGATTCACATCTAAGAGCAGAACCTAAAATAAATATCATACCACACATTTGTTCAAACACAAACTCAAACCCAAACCCAAAATACTGATGAACATGAGCATGGGTTAGAAGTATAAATAATGTGTTAGGACTGCATGTGTATATATATTTACCGGCAGTGCAACGAAATAAAACATTCTGCTCGATGCCAAACTAAATGAAACATATAGCTGAATATAGCACGTTATTCAGTGTCCCTTATTTTTCACCACTGCATACGTCAAATAAATTATATATATAATTTATTTGATTTGAAATATAAATATATATA
>JAFMOD010000064.1:3126528-3141274 GCA_019802435.1 Corydoras maculifer | reverse complement strand
ATATATATATATATATATATATATATATATATATATATATATATATATATACATACATATACAGAGAGAGAGAGAGGGGGGGGGAGTGAGTTCATAATTCCTATCTGAAATCCCACATGTTTAATTTTTTGTATGTTTGAAACATTTGTTAGTTATTAAAATGTTCCTTTTGTTTCATGCTCATTGCTTCACGGTGTTTTCCCACCATAAAGATCAGGGGAAATTGGTGATCATGTTTTTTCCAGCAGAGTATCAAACTGAAACTCTGAATCCTGACAGTGATGCGTAAATGAGCGAGTTAATTCCGCAGCTCGTTTGTCAGCAGGTAAAACCTCCACACGATTGAACTAAAGCGGCATTAAAATCAAAGACCATAAAAACGTCCTCACTGCCAAAACTATTTCAGCTCTCATTTACGGTGTTTTCCGAATAAATGGAACAATAAAAGTCAAATGACTTAATCAGATCAATGAGCACACATTAGGCTTATGGTTTACTAATTACAGTTTCATGTAAAGGACTGATTCACTCGGGATTAGAGCCGTGAAAGACGTCCAGTTGTCTCTATTTCGTGCTGTTTTGAACAGTAGAGGATGAGTCAATGGCGAGGAAAGAAAAACAACTGCCTGTGTTTGTTTATGTCCCGCGTCTGAGAACGACCAGGAAATGGAGAGGAGACACCGTAACCCGGCGAGACAAAGACGGCAAGTGTTCCTTTAATAGTCTTAGGACTTTTAAGTCGGACTTCAGCTGTCACCTGTCTCCATCTGTCCACTATCCAACCGGACACATAAAATCTTAATGGGTTTCGGTTAAATGTGTTTTGTTTAAAAAAAAAATCCACTAGTTAAAATGAGAAAAAAAGACTCCATCCTTCAGGTTTTATTCTCTATACTCGTCTGTCTGTGTTTGCAGTCCTTATTTTCTTTAAATCATTCTCTACTATATGCCAAAATCCAGCATGTGCTGATAGAGAGGATAATCCGCTGCTCATCAGTGACCTGGCAGAGTAAACCCAATCTGCCTGTATTTACACTCACACAAAAGCCTTCTATTGCCATTTTAAATAGGAGATGACTTTGGATGTGCGATTCACTTATCGGGAGTGTTAAGGTATCACTCCACCCCTACTCTCAGGTCTGATCGACCTCCTGCTCCTGGAAGATTCCCAACGCGGAGCTTTTGAAAAGCTCCCATGATCGGTGCTGCATCTGAAAGCAAGCTTTCTTTTCTCCGTCTCCAAATGCCCAGTAGCATAAACAGAACGCCCTGCCAAACCATGTGCACGAAGGGGTCCATGCCACATACTGCGAGCACTTTCACATAAAAATAATCAACCTGTGTGTTTTACCAAGAAGCCATCAGCCTTCGCAACTCTCTGAGGTAATGAATCTGAACCTTGTTATAGCGGAACTACAGTGGATTCAAGCCTAAGTCCAAAAGCTGCATGATCATACAAAATATCCCGTATTATTAAAACTGTACAATAATATTTGCGGCTGCAATGCTGGGTACAGTGCTTTCTTCCAGCTGCACTTGAACTATAATGCACAAACGAGAAAATGAGAAACAGTCCTGGATGAAACTGCTGTTAGAGAGTCATGAAGGCTTTATTTATCACATCAGCCGGCGCTGCTGATGCACTGAACATAAATGTTTATGGCCAATTCAGATTTTTTAATGAGGGTAATATATACGATATTTAACCTCTTTACATCTGAGGTACAATTTAGTTCCTATTTTTAAAATGCAAGATAATTAATATTAATTGAGCTATACAATAATTGTACAATCAAAATTAGTGATCGTCTCATGCCTAATCAATAGACATGGAAATAATAATAAAAATACAATAAAAAATAATAATACAGTAAGTGCAGGAATAATGGGTTTCAGGGAAATCTGCAGATGTAGTGGATTGGGGATGCATCTGAGCCTCATCATGTATGTGGCTAAAGCAAAAAACCCTCCATGGATTTCACGTTACAACATTGATCAGTTTTTAAATGACATAAATTTTTTTGTGGCAATAGTCTTCGACCGGCTCATCCTCACCAGCCGACTGAATCTAGTTCAAGTTCAAGTCCTTTATTTATAGAGTGCTTTTTACAATAAAATATTGTCACAAAGCAACTTTACAGAACGAAAAGTCTTTAAACCCCCAAAGAGCAAGCTGAAGCGACAGTGGCAAGAAAAAAACTCCCTGTTATGTTGTTATTTTAGGGAAGAAACCCTGGGAGGACCTAGACTCAGTGGGGGACTCATCCTCCTTGAGGGGTCAGGCAGCAACAACAGTGCAGGACAGTCATGTACAGATTGTGTCGAGATCGGGTGACTATATTTAACAAATGGAAAACTATACGCAAGTCCATTAACGGGGTCCAATTAATATCCAATCTCAAACTAGACTGTCATCATATACATATTTTGAAATTCCCAAACAGCCGACATTTAGCTTTTTTATGCTGCATTTAAACCAAAACTTTTCCTCTTGCACAAAACAAATATTCTTTTCTTAATAAATATGTCACAACGCATCAGGTCCTAAAGATAATGAAAGATAGGACTACAGAGGGACAATAACCAGAGACAAATGGCTAATTTTGCACCATTACTGCTCTCTGTTGCCCCCCCCCCCACCACCACCCCGTACAGGTCCTTGTTTATTTTAGTCAATATTTCAATCCACACCCAATCCGAGTGGGACGAGTCGTGTCATTTCCGCTTTCATCCTGCTCTGTTGTTCAAACTGTGAGTCAGGTCTAGGTTTCAATGCTCATATGAGAAGAATAATGAAGATAAAGTCGAAGCCACACCCTTTTCAGGTTGTGAAATCTGCTTTTCAAAAGTTTACAATATCATCATGATGACAGGGTTGTACTCTTTATGTACAGAGTCTATATAGAGGGGTTGTTACATTCATGTGGCCACCCACTGTTGCCTGATGTTTATATTTACAACCATCATAATAATTGCAATATCATCATTATCGTGTGTTATGTGGCAAAAATCCTGTGTTGTAGCCTCAGGGCACTATTTTTGACAGATTCATCAAGTGGTATCCTTCTCATGGTAAACCCTGATTTACTACACCACCTAAGCAACCATGTAGCAACACTAAAGCAACAATGCTGTTGGATTTAAAATGTTGAATAAGCCAAACGGTGCAAATAAAGCATTTTAGTCATTTGATAATTAATGATTTATTAATGAAATAAATGTAAAATCTATATTCCAGTAACACAAGATACATTTACCAGTGACTCTGAAAAAGAAGTTTGCATAATGCAGTAACAGTATGCTATCTGTAAGTAACATTTAACTAGTGTTAGTATAACTGTTAGTTATAGTGTTACAATTGTGTTTTATGGTAAAAATGTTAGATCGCATGAAGGCAATGTCCAAATACAAAGATCTCATTCACAAAACTTTAATCTGTCTTTATATTCAGGTTCGGTGGCGTGGCATGGGGTTTCTTCTTATTCTCTGGTTTTCTCCCACAGTCCAAAAACATGAATTAAAGGTGAACTGTATGCTTTAAATTTCCCCTTATACAGAGGAACCTCTGTTTTTGTGCTAATCTGTCCACAAACAAGTGATGAAATCAGTTTCACGACATCAGACAGAGCAAGTTTTTTGTTTGAAGGAAATGCTTTTCATGAAATTGCAGAAGTCCGTTTTGGTGTTCTAATTCAATACTTGAAATTTTTGGTTCCTTTATTTTTAAAAGTTTGACCTGATGCAATTACAAAATGGGATCTAGGTTAAAAATACACACGCCATGTCCCAGTTTGTAGTACAATTTGTGCTACCACGATTGTCTGAGGCCATATGTTTGGATGTGAGTTAAATAATGTTTAAAGCCCAAAGAACTTGTTAACAGCATTTTAAAAGATTTGCAAATCCATATGAGCAAATATTGTGATGTTCAATGGGACATGTCGTATTAAATGCAGTATGCTTATCACCAGACTCACTGCAGTGTCAGTAAAACAGTGCAGGACTGAAAAAACAGCATATTACTGGCTCTGTAAACGGAGCTACAGGTTAGAAGCACAAAATCTTGGCACATGTTTTAAAACGTCATTCACAAAGAGGAAGTGGTGAAGCTGGGAGGATTTTTTTAACTACTTACGGTAAATTAAATTTGTGCGGTTTCTGTATCTGCCCAGCGCCTGAAACGTTCTCCCCTGGATGGGCATGGGGAACCCCCCCCCCCCTCGATCCTACTACAGGACTACGTGGAAGATGAATGGATTGTTGTCTAAGAAACAATTACAATTATACGATTATCATGCAAAAAAAAAGAGCCAAAAAATTGAATAAGGGCAAAACAGGCAACACAGACAAAAAATTTTTCTTAAAATCCAAAATATAAAATTATTTTGTGTCCCTCAAATGACATTTTTTTATGTTTTTTTAAATTTCCTGTAAGAAAAAAAAATTCTTTTTTTATTTTGGTCCGTGTGAGTTGCGCCACTTGGTTCCGGCTACTTAAATAGTTTTTAAACTGTTTTTAAATCCAGATTAATTGCAAAAACAATTAATTGCCTCATCCCTAATCCTGGGCATCAAAATAAATGAACCTATTAAGCCCATCTGATTCAAGGTTTTGTTAAATTTTTATAGACTTTACATCATTTAAAAGTTAAAAGTCATTTAGAAAAAAGGCTTCTTTTATTTTGGTTCCGTACGAGTTGAGCCACGTGGTTCCGGCTACTTAAACTGTACACTGTACACTGTGCTTTTAATGCTTCTTACAGAACGAACTAAGCAAGCCTCGGTTCGTTTTTAATGTATATTTTTGTTTTTTTCCATAAGAAAAAAAAAGCTTCTTTTATTTTGGTTCCGTACGAGTTGAGCCACGTAGTTCCGACTACTTAAACTGTATACTGTGCTTTTAATGCTTCTTACAGAAAGAACTAAGACAAGCCTTGGTTCATTTTGCCTCAGTAATAAAACACATGAAATATATATTCTATCTAGCCGTTATTTCCCAGAACCGCGTTTGCCTTAAGTGGTGCCTCAACGAAAGGCTGCCATCTTTAAACAGTAGCTATTCATTTGCTTTTAACCTCAAATATGGTCTTCCTGGACTTAGTTGGCGAGTAAGAAATATTTTGATCAAATGAACTCCGTGACCTGCTTTTCCTCATTGGGTTTTATGGGCTTCTTGTAATTTTCTGGCAGTGAGGGAATAAAAAAGTGACCTCAGCTTCGGTGTATGTAAGTGCGTGAGTGTATGCGCACATGAACACCAGCGTGGCCATGTTGCATGCACATGTGTAAATAAACGCAGCACTACGGCAAGGAAATGATACAATACAGCGATAGGCAGACACAGACGTCCTTTCCCGGTGTAATTACACATTTATATGCAGAGCTGGAAGTCCTAAGTATACAAAAGGAGTAGATTCAAACAGCGAGTCTTCGGCTAAAGCCTTCGTAAGCCTGATGATTTAAAGCTTAGGACTGGAGAAAGAGTCAGGACAAGGTCATTCAGTGGCAACAGTCTATGTTTTTTTTGGACTTAAGGACACGCTAAACTGTAACGTGGGGTTGTAAAGGGTCAAAATATAGGAAACCGCCGCACAGCAGACGCGAGCGTCCCTAAGCCGATTTATTATTGGATTTAGTAAGAGGTTAAAATAGCACTGTTTTGTCCTTGTTTCAGTTCAGCGACTGCATTTCTGACAGCGTGGACTCTCAGAAATGTAGCTCTTTCTGTGAACCAATTGTTCTCATGACGACGTGACGATGCTCACACTGCGTGGCCATTCGATAGATCTCCATAAACGATCGAGAATTAAGTGTAAATGCTGTTAAATCATTTGAAAAACACCATGGTATCTTTGAGTTGCTATTCAAAATGCATAATAAATACGTCTTTACAGCTTCATTCCAAAGACTGGACACCTCTTCTCAAAGGCACTACAAATAACCTTGTTTTAGTGCTTCAGAGAGCTGTGAGAAACATTCCAGACCCTCAGCTTACTCAAAAGTACTTAGGTGTGGATTTTGAGGCATGTTTGGAGCATTGTTGTGTAAAAACACAGCTTCTAAACGCTCTGGGAATTTGCTGACATTTAAAAGACTCTATACCTCGATGTTCTGCAACGTTATCACCAAAGAGGAAAAAAAAAAACAGCGTTTTCACGGTAATGCTTCATTAACGCGTTCTAAAAATATAAACGTGGTCAAGGAGTTCAGTTTATATTTAATCCATCCAAAACAGATTGAATAATGACTCTGCTTATCTAAATATTTTTACGCAGACTTTGGACATTGATGTCTGTGAATCACGTGTAGGGAATTCATTGAACGTCTTCTACTTGTGGAGATTCTGGTTGTACTGTAGAACTGCACAACATTACTGTGAATAGTCGGCGTTTTGTCTTTCGTCAGGTCATAGCTCTGTTACAGATGTACGGTCTTATCACACATCTTACTGACAGACACAGTTCATCTGAAAACGGAGGAGATCTTTTTCTTTAATTCTCTAATCATAGTCACTTGGCAGATACACCCAGGACAGCACGCCAATCTATCACAGGGCACACACTCACACACACACACACACACACACACACTATATAGGGGCAAATTAGACCTGTCAATTTACCTTGAATCCATGTTTCTGAACTGTGGGAGCAAACCGCCCAGAGGAACCCAGAGGAATCCCACACGAACACGGGGAGAACATAGAAACTCCACCTAGATTAAGATTAGAACCTGGATCCCCAGCGCTGAGAGGAGAACATGCTAACCCCTACAACACTGTGCCGCCCAACAGACAATTCATGCAACAGCACTGCAATGTACAGCGGAGAACAGTTACACCTCTTTCCCGTGAACATTGCTGAGTAACGTGACACTGGTTTTTCAAACCACCAAAAATGCCATCTAGTGGCCATATTACAGAACACAATTTATAAACAACAACCACAACAGACTTAGCGTTCTTCTGGATTTCCATTCATGATTTAAAATATTGTATTTTATGCATCGATACGAATGTTATACGCTCAGAGGCGGCTCAGCCAATCAGATTCTACCGGTTTTATTTTGTTGTTAATAAACATATTTATGAATGAAAGCTTGTTTTTTATTGTTTGTAATCATTGTATAAAAGCAATAAGGCGCTGGAGGTTTTGTATTATTGTGAATAAATCATGGGAAACTTGTCTTACAGCACCTCTTTCCTGTGATTTATTCTCAATAATGCACGTCCTCTTCAGCTTTATTAACATCATGTGGAAATGTCAATCACCTGCACATTTAACTGTGTTGGGACTCTGAACCCATGCGTTTAAACCTAGTTTACTTGAGTTGCAGTCTGCTCACTCTGAATAAGCACGTCTGCTAAAACGCTGTAAGTCTGAATCAGCAGTAATAACAGAATACATGTAGGTATTGTATCATTATATAAACACCATCACATTTCCAAAATAAGACCGTCTGATACATCTCAGTGGAGTGTCAGCAGAGTGTTTTCTCCCTCATTGTCATGAACCGGGGGGTCGGGTCAATGTGATGGTAAGGTGTGATGTAAACAGACTGGGCTTTCTTGTGCATAGTTGTCAGTTTGTCAGTTCTTAACACCTGACCTGCAGACACAGCATCAGGAACCACAAGCCTCCTCCGCACAACATCGGCTGGATAGAACGACCCTGCACACGGCTCACTCTGCTTTAGAAACATAATAAAAATCTTCAAAACTAGAGATCCTCAGTGCTGCCTGAGCGCATGTGGACAAACCAAGCGGTGGGAAATGCTGCCCTGGCATTAATCTCCTCGCAGCTGAACAATCAGCTAGAACATGGACTATTTACTTCGGTCTGAATGACCTCCAACAGAGCTCCTGTCTGTACAGGTGAGCTTTCCAGGACTTTCTCCACACTGAATGCAAGCGTACGGATCAGTGCGATCAGCGTCAGCACTTGGGCTTCAATCTAAAAGAGTTTGTTCAGCATTGTTCAAACACACTGGCGCAGAACGTTCCTTTCTTTCTAAACTTTTCCACAGTTAAAGCCCTTCAGCAAAAGACTGTGGTCTCAGCTGTGGTTATAGAAGTAATAGGGAAAATATGGAATGTCTAAACGCCGTTAATTTAGTCAATGGGAAAATATTTGTTTAAAAAAAATGAATCACCTCACTCCTACCCACAATATAGAGTGGCTTTTATGGGGGCATTGAGTACAAATGCTTTCACTCCTCCAGTTACAAACCCCAATTTTCTTATTTACTGTAGGTTCACAACTCATTTGTTGTATTTGCTGTCTTTACTTTCTAAAGCATGGTGATGCAGGGACCGTCTGAGATGCTGGTATGTTCTCCCACTCTCACAAGTGTGAGTTTTCAGGCTGTGTGGTAGCCTCAAACGTCCCAGATCTGCGCCTAGGTGTGATTGTGGTCTGCGCCATCACTAGAACATATACCCACCTCTTTACCAATGCCGACCCTGATTAGGAAACAGCGGTTACTGAAGTTAAATTAATGTCTTTCCAAGCAACAATAAAAAAGCCAGAGCTGTGTCTGGAGATGGATTTATTTGATTGAAATATTGTTTGACTGGTTAAAATGGAAATGGTTACCCATATCCTGTCCAAAAACATATTTGGTATAAGACACAAAGAGAGCAAAATGAATTTTAACATAGAAAAATAGCCAAGTAGTCAACTATGTGAGAATTTTCTAGATAGCTGATTGTTTATCGGGTTCTTTGTACAGTAAATGTTCTATGAATCCATAACGCTGACTTAAATAACTGCAGTGATATCAACACTAATGCACAGCTGGGTAAATACAGGCAGGTGACTAAGCAGAATATACTTTTTCAATATGATCTGCAAAATCAACACTCGCATCAAACAGTGTGTGTTGTACCACATTACCAAAATGCTACAACACACAGGGTGAAGTATGTTGATTTTGGGTGGCACGGTGGCGCACTCTCCCCTCCCGTGGAGGCAGGATCAGGTCCTTTCTGTGTGGAATTTGCATATTCTCTGTGTTTGTATTGGCTTTCTCCGAGGTTTTTCCACAAATGATACACATTCGAGTTGCTGATTTGACGATTCTAAGTCACCCCGTGTGTGAACATGGGCCTGTATGTGCTCGTCTGCACTGTGATGGACTCCCGACCCAATGAGCACTGGGATAGGCTTCTCCACCCCCCTACGACGCTAATTAGAATAAGTGGATCAGAGAATGAATAAATGATGTATATTTAGTTGACCTTCTCATCCGCAACATTAACTCAAATCCTCGGAGATCATCAACGTTGGAGCTGGATTTCTGACTTATATAAGTCTGTATGAAAATCAGAGGGGGGAGGGGATGGTATTCCGTCAAAACTCCACGACAGACGGTCGTTAGGCTGCTAGGTTTGTTTGACCAGCCATGCAGGTCACGTTTTATGACTTAGAATTGCAGGTTCTCCCTCCCTCCCTCCACCCTGATTGCTCCTGTTTGCTCTCTAATATTCAGTGTTTCTGCTGCAATACGCTAACAGACATTCTTATGCCAAGCCTTGTCTTAAGCTTTTAGCAGATCCATTAAGTCCTACCATACAGCCATAGGCAGTGCCGCATGCTTAATGGAAGGTCGCAGTAAAGCCATCTCACTGCACAGATCAGCCGCTGTCATTAACTTTTTATTACATAATGCATGCTGGGTAACATCACCTTGAACTGTGATTTTTATTTGCCTATAGTGTGTGACCACTTTTTTCCCCCAGTGTTATCTGCTGAGGCCAAGGGACAAACAGACAGGCAGGAGAAATCTGATAATTATGGCAGAGAGTCAGGGGCAATGACCCCTTTAAAGTTCGTTTGCCCCCGTTATATGCACATTCATATTAAACCAGTCTGATAGAAGAACATGTATGTGCTTAACTGGTCTGTTTGCAGTGCACAACTGAATCCGAATGAAAATATAAATGCACAGATTCAGCAGCTTAAGTCTTACGTGCAGCGAACCCAAGAAAATCAACAATTGGTATCTGTATTTTATATAAAGCTATAAATAAAAAGGTCATGTGATCATGAACCCCCAATGAGCACGCTGAGGTGACAGTGGTAAGGAAAAACTCCCTGCTTTTTTTCTTTTTAGAAAAGAAACCTTGTGAGGACCGAACCTCAGTGAGGCCAGGGAGCATTAAGTTTGCAGGACACCAATGTAAAGATCAATATTCTATTTTTGGACACGCCCTCCTCTCACTCTATTCTCTGTTTCCTCCACTTATCATACAGATGGACTTTGTAGTTTTACAATTACAGACTGTAGTCCATCTGTGTTCTTTATTTTTGTTAGTCCCCTGTTGGTCAGGAGCATCACAGAACAGGTATCATTTGGGTGGTGGATTGTTTATTGTCAGTTCTGCAGTTGCATTCATGTGGTGAGGGGGTTTTAGTGCAGCAGTGCTGCTGTAGTTTCATTTAAACACCTCAGTGACACTGCTGGGATAGGAATAATGCACCACCCAAATAATACCAGGGGCAGATATAGGCTTGTGGTTAAGGAACCAGCCTTACAATTTGAAGGTCTCTGGTTTAATTCCTTGTCCCACTAGTACTACGGCTGAAATGGCATTGTGCAAGGCACCCAACACCAATTGCTCCCAGGGTGCCCACCACCCCGGGCTCACTTCACCAGTGTGTGTGTGTGTATGTGTTTCACTGTACAGATGGATTAAATGAGGAAGACTAATTCCTGTGTGTAAGAAACTGTAGGCATAATAGATCACTTTACCATTTTATCCCCTGCTCTGTGGTGCTACTATTGCGGTTCTGACCATTAGAACAGAGTAAAGGGGACGTACACAGTATGTACTGTAGAACACTATCAGATGGACTACAGTCTGGAATTGTAGAACTACAAAGTCCATCTTTACTGTAAGTGGAACTGAGAACACAAACTATAAGTGGAGCAAAAGAGAGGCGTGTCCAAACATTTAACGATTTCTGTATACTCACCAAAACTTTCGGTTCAGACCTGGAACTGGCCAAGTCAGGTTGGGGAAAACAAGCGGATCAGAACAACCCCATAAAAATGACATCTTTATGTTGGGCTGCAGGATTTCACAGCAGCTGACAGTAGGATCTCAGCTATAACTCAAAAAGCATCCACACTATATTATCTGGTCATTTACACAAACATGCAGGCTGTTTTGGAAACAGCTGATAATGGATTTTTCAAAAAACACTGGAAAACATGTTTGTTTGTCGAACTGAAGATATTCTTTGCTATGTGTGGAAGTAATCAGTGAGGCGATACGATAAGCTTATGAGTGCTGAAGTAGATAAGAAAGCTTAGCAACTTCAGCTTCACCCTCTTTCTTCAAAATTAATCCACTTCAACTCGGCATTTTAATCTCTGTGAGGCACTTAGACAGTTAAACCAAGCACACTTGAAAGTGAACACCTAGTACTCATTTTTAATCTGATTAAGAAGAAGTTCAAGCTTTCGTTCACCCAAGTTCTAAGCTTTCGTTATAGTAATGCAAACAATACTATATTAACCTTATGATGTAATAAATATACCACATTCTTACATTGTTCTAGATCAAGCAATAGTGTATTGCTTTCCTGCTTTTAACATGTTTTTTAATGAATGATTTTAATGAAGCTTAAAATAAATGTCTCTTTATTTACTGCTGGTATTTTGCAGTAAAGACTTGGGGATCTTCCTTATAAAAATATTCACCATGAGATATATGGATCAGAATCATTGCAACTTGGAATATAGAGTACCCACAGGTCGGACATGACTGGAGGGGTAGCACGCACACACACATTTTCACAACTTCATTCATTTACGACTGAGTAGAGATCTGCATAAGACTTTAAACATGTGACAATACAGACTCCATGTGTGTAATTAAGGTATTTTTTATAATGCGAAATGACATTTTAATATACATCAGCATGTAAACTAAGTTTAATCAGGCGCCTCGAGCTGCCACGTTAACACACTAACACACTGTGCCCCCGGTGCATAATGCGCTAATAAAAGCACATTCAAATGATGAGTTGCAACAACTACTGTAAAATCTCGGGAAATTGTCCGGTATGTATACCACAACACACTAATATAGTACAACTAATAATACAATTTTTAGTATGGTATCAAGGTATATCCAGTAGTGTCAGAACAACAGCAAAAATTAGACATCAACACAAAGAGCTTAAAAAAAAAAAAAAAAAAAAACTTCTGTCCCACCATTAATGGCAACCTTATGTGCAACGCTGTTCATGCCAAGTAATGATTTAGTTCACCATGGCACTTTGAAACAGGATTTAAAACCTGGACATTCGTGAAACAAAAAGTTGATTCAGTCCAGATCCCTAAAGACATCTTTTGTTTGTTCTGGTAATTACAGCATTATAGTTAAGAACCTTTTAGAACTGATGGCAAACTGTTTTTTTTCTTCCTTTTAAAGCTTTGAAATAACATTTCATCATCTAACCGGCATTAAATTAAAATTTTCTAAAGTTTTCCTTCTCAAAATCATACACAAGTCAATTCCATTCCCTTACGGTGCAAATGAACTTGTACCATTTTAACAATTACGACTTTGGATAAGTTCTTCAAACAGAGGTGGCTCTAAATACTTAATTTACAATATTACACAAAAACAAATGCAGAACGTGCTGCATTTGAATTCATGGTAAAGGTGACCCTTTAAATTAAATAAACAATCACTTCCATTTCACTCAGTTATTTAACTTTTGATTTATTTATAAGCTATTGACCAGTTTACAATTTATTGGGAATTTTAGGTCTTCAATGCAATAAGAGTATTTTAATGCTGTTTTAGGACTTGTTTGGTAGAAGATTTGGTAGAAGGTTCTTTAAACATCTGCATTTAAACTATAATGCTGGAGAAGTTTATGCATAGCCTTTAAATTAATTAGACCCTTTAGTGTGGTTACTGCAACCTATGCTTAAAAAGGGTGAATGCATGAAATTTCAAGCCCTAAATAACTTTGGAGCTCGGATCTCGGGTTGTTTTTGTTGCTTCCACTGATGAATCATTTCCCATCATAAATTTTAACAATGTGTGGTGAAGCTGTTGGTGGCAGGAACTTATTATTTCAAATGGCACCAGTTGAAGATCATTAAACTTGATCTGGATGGAGAATATTTTTAGGTTGCAGTTGTAGCGTGGCTGCACTGCACTTTGCAGTGATTCAGGAAGAAATGAGTGAAATGCATAAAGCTACCCTGCGCTCTTCTCACGCAAATCTTCTGTCCGTCAGTATTAGAACCAAGAACCGAACCTGGGGTGATGGAGCCCTTTCTGGATGGAGTTGCTGCCCCCTCACTTTGGAACTCTCTCTCCCTAAAAAATGACGCCTCCGATCTGTCTATTTTTAAGTCACTTCTCAAAACTAATGCTTCGAATCGCTTTTAACCTCTAATCTTAATTTATTTTATTTTATTTTAATTGAACGTGTTCTTATTTTTAAAACGACATGTTTGGACGTTTTGTTTTGTAAAGCGTCTTTGAGGTCCCTAAAAGTGCTTTATAAATAAAACATTATTATTATTATTATTATTATTATTATTATTATTATTATTATTATTATTATTATGGCATGGTGGCTTGGTGTTTAGCACGTCCGCCTCTCAGCGCTAGGGATTCCCGGTTCGAATCTCAATCTGGGTGGACTTTCCATGTTCTCTCCGTGTCCGCGTTGGGTTAGTGGGTTTCCTCCGGGTTCTCCGGTTTCGTCCCACAGTCCAAAAAACATGGACCAAGGTCAATTAAGTTCTCCAAATTGCCCCATACGGAATGTGTGTGTGTGTCTGTGTGAGTGAGAGTGTGTCCAGCGATGGATTGACGCCCTGTCCTGAGTGTATCTACCCAGCGCCTGAAAGGTTCTCCTCTGGATGGGCATGGAGAACCCCCCGCGACCCTAATAGAGGATGAAATGGAAGATAACGGGTGGATGTTTCACGTGTTTCTACTACTTTCTAGTATTTTAATGAATGCTATACTGTTTGATTAGTTTTGTAAAGCGCTGTATAAATGAGATGTGTTGTTGTGATGATGATGATGATGATGATGATGATGACTGTTGCACTCACTCTTGCAGTGGAGCTCCAGCAGAGCGCGGTACCAGTCGTCCTGCTCGGGCTCGGAGTCGGCGGCCACGGCGAAGCTCTCGGCGCGGGTGTAGAGGACGATCATGTGCTTGTGCTTGGCGTCGGCGCGCTTGTTGATGTTGAAGCAGGTCTCTAAAGCCACGCTGCGCTTTGGCGCCCCGGCTTTGCCGCCGCGGAACTTCTTCTCGCTCTCGTAGTACTCGAGGCGGGCCGGGCCGCGCTCCGAAGCCGCCCGCAGCACGAAGTAGCGCCGGTGCATGGACTTCTGCTTGC
Source organism: Corydoras maculifer (assembly GCA_019802435.1). Taxonomy (NCBI): domain Eukaryota; kingdom Metazoa; phylum Chordata; class Actinopteri; order Siluriformes; family Callichthyidae; genus Corydoras; species Corydoras maculifer. The sequence continues at coordinate 3,126,889 of JAFMOD010000064.1, read as the reverse complement.
GGAGGTAGCCGCTCTTCCGCACGTCCTCGCCGTGAGCCGCCTCGCTCTCCATTGCGCTCTCAGCCCCGGGCTGTCCGCCGGCATCCACCCGCGCTCCGCCCGACTTCCCCGCCGCCTCTCGCCTCCGACCTCACGGTGAAGTCGTGCACGCGTGGCCCGAGCTTCAGGCGACCTCCAGAAACGACACGAGCGCAGTGGGACGCGGGGAGGAAGCCCTGCTGCGTGGGGAAGGCTGGATGAAGCGCAGGGGTGTACAGTAGGATACAGTGAGAACTCCCTCCCCGCCTTCACTGCTACCGTCCGACCTGTCACTCACCGTCCGTCCCTCCGCTTCTACAGCGGGCTGGAGTGTGTGTGTGTG
>JAFMOD010000064.1:3029788-3125643 GCA_019802435.1 Corydoras maculifer | reverse complement strand
GGCATTCAGAGGTGGCTGTGCTACCCACTACACCACTATGGCATGGTTGTTAGCATGTCGACCTCTCAGCACTGGAAATACACTATATGGACCAAAATATTAGGACAACTTTACAACACAGCTTATTGAAATTTTATACCACTTCATTTACATCAAACTCAACACAATGCCTTTTTAGACTTTGCTTACCACAATCCAAAATGTAGATCTGGGTCTTTTCTGAACCAAATAAATTCAGTGATCATGGTGTGGTCAATACTTTTGCTCATATAATATATATACCATATCCATATGCACAGTGTAGACATAGCAGAAACAGATGTGCCTGTGTCTTCTTTTATACATTTTAATGAGTTAAGAGAGAAGTAATCAGTGGCCCTGCTAAAGAATCAATCAGATTCACCCCAAAGTTGAGAGTAATGCCTTTTTTAATGTCCATTTTAAAGCCCTAAGGAAGTGCAAATACATTCATGATGCAGGAGCGATAAATCTGTTCACAGATTAAAAATATAAATGCAAATACTATTTTAAAAATAGATAATATTGCATGAAATCCTGAAGCAGCAAATCCAAACTGAGGCTTGATTTCCAATAAGTGAGATGATATACACACTGATATACACGTTGACGCAAACAAATACGAATAGTAGATGTAAATATGGTCAGCTTTTTGATACAAAGACAGTGTAAAAAAAAAACTAGATAAAAAAAAAGCCTGACGATATTTGGTCCATAAACATGAATAACAGTTATGAAAATCACCAGAACTGCAGGACATTCAACAGCTTCTCGCTCACAAAGCGCATGCAGGAGGATTCGAAACTGTCTGAATGGAGTTTAAAGTATTCATTTCCAAATAAATATAAAGATTCAACACGTACGTACAAACACATGAGAAAGCCGGTTTCCACCTAATAACATGCATTTAAAGAGGCTGCCCAACCAGACCTGAAGATAAATGCACTTATCCAGATTTCAGAAGGCTCCGTCCCCCTGTCCTCTAACCCAGGCACGTGCACAAATAGGCCCCAGTGTTGCTCAAGCACCTGCCCTTTTGCCCTGGATGAGAAAAGTGCCCTCTCTGCTGGAGCCTGATATTTATCCATTCATTCATTCATTCATTATCTTCCGCTTTATCCTCTATTAGGGTCGTGGGGGGTTCCCCATCCTCATCCAGGGGAGAACGTTCTCCTCTCAGCACTAGGGATTCCCGGTTCGAATCCCCATCTGGGTGGAGTTTCCATGTTCTCCCCGTGTCTGCATGGGTTTCCTCCGGGTTCTCCGGTTTCCTCCCACAGTCCAAAAACATGGATCAAGTGAATTGAGTTCTCCAAATTGCCCCATATAGAGTGTGTCTGTGTGAGTGTCTGTGTGTGTGAGAGTGTACCCAGCGATAGATTGACGTCCTGTCCTGGATGTATCTGCCCAGCGCCTAAAACGATCTCCGCTGGATGGGCATGGGGAACCCCACCGCGACCCTAATAGAGGATAAAGCAGAAGATAATAGATGGATGGATGGTTGAATTTTCGGCGGTGCACGTGCCTGCTGCTCTATCCTCCTTCTTTATTGTTCAATAAGCTCATGATACTTGTTCAGGGGAGGATCGTGAAAAATTTAAAGCGGGAGAGGTATGTTTTTCTACATTGACTAACATGACAAAGACATCGGATGCATGGCACGAACTCACTCATAGAGACGGTGGCACACAGACAGAAGTAGACACACAGTTAAACACACAGACTCTATGCTTAGCAAAGCTTCGATGCGCAGCGATGGCTGGGACGTGGGCTGGTGGTTCCCGTCCTCATCTGAAGGTCCCTTAATGTGACTGTATGGTACATGATTTCTGCCTCTGTCTTTCTCTGTATCTCAGTCTCTCTCTCATACATACATACATACACACACACACACACACACACACACACACACATCTCTGTTTCCCCTAATTCACCCTCTCCTCTGCCTATTTTTTTTTTTGGCTGAGGGGCAGCGGGATCAGATGAAAGGGTTCAGTGACGCTCCTCTGGTGGGGTAAACCGTCCCCTGAGAGAACAAATGGAGAGAGCGGCATAAGAGTACTTAGATAAGTATGCGAAACTTTCACACACACACACACACACACACACACATGCACTTAGCGACACACACTCTCACACACATATACTTTCACACACATTATTTTATGGTGTTTAAATCAATAAACATACATAATAGAAGATAACATCACACATCTATCCATCCATCCATCCATACATTAAGTTAACAGCTGCATCAGAGAGGCCCACTCACAGTGAACGGGTTGACAGACATCTGTCGCTGGACTTTGGTGGACGACTCCGGGGCGGGGAAAGATGCACAACCTGCCGTGGATCACATTACAGATCAGATCGAATGTCCCTCATAACACTGCCGTCTGTATTTAATGCTTGTTGAAACGATATTACAGGGTTATTTATTGGACACCTTAGAGTGTCCATGAAAGAACATTCACACGTGAAGCCTGACCAGCACAGACCCTTAGAACTAGGTTCTCTCATCAGTTGCTTCGTACAACAACATAGGGTTTCGGAAACCTGGTTCAAGTGCCTACTTTAGAGTCTTTCCTGCTTTTAAGACACTCTCATTACCCTGACGACAGGCTGTTAACAAGCTGATTAGAGACGGACCTCGGTTTACGATTAATAGGTTTATGATTTATGACTTTACGATGGGAATCTTATAACACACAATCATGCACACTCAGCTGAAATTCACTTTTTTAATACTGAATTAGTTTTTTTTTGAGTAAGAGGTACAGAGTAGATAGTTTACTGCAGATGCGGTTCGATTCCCGATCGCCTGAAGTGCCCTTGGGCAAGGCACCTAACTCCAAATGTCCATCTATTTCTCCACATACTTTGTCCATGCCCTTTACTCTGTTCTCTGATGATCAGGACCTCCACAGAGCAGGTATTATTAAGGTGGTGGATGATGGTATGAGTGGATCAGACACCTGTATGCTCTGATTGCTGTGCTCTTTTTCTCCAGCAGCACTGCTGTGTCTGTTCCACTCATACCAGCACCACCATATCACTATTACTGCAGGACTGAGAATCATCCACCACCATAATACCTCCTCTGTGGGCTCCTGATCATCAGAGAACATACTAAAGGAGACTAGCAAAGTATGAGATCCAGATGGACTACAGAATGTAAAAGTCTATATATAATCAGTGGAACTAAAAACAGTGTGAGAAGTTGTACCTGATTAAATGGCCGGGACTATCACGTAATCCTTACATTAAGAATTAAATATTTACATGAACGTTTAGCACAACTGCACACTCGATTGGCAGACAGCTATCATATTTAGTTTATTGTTTAAAAGTAGGCGGCACGGTGGCTTAGTGTTTAGCATGTTCGCCTCTCAGCACTAGGGATTCCTGGTTCAAATCCCCATCTGGGTGGAGTTTCCATGTTCTCCCCATGTCTGTGTGGGTTTCCTCCGGGTTCTCCGGTTTCCCCCCACAGTCCAAAAACATGAATCAAGTCAATTGAATTTTTCAAATTGTCCCATATAGAGTGTGTCTGTGTGAGTGAGCGTGTGCCCAGCGATGGATTGGCGCCCTGTCCTGGATGTATCTGCCCAGCGCCCCAGGCGTTCTCCCCTGGATGGGCATGGGGAACCCCCCCGCGACCCTAATATAGGATAAAGCGGGAGATAATGAATGAATGAATGAATGTTTGAAAGTAAAACCTCACCATTCGTCTCCTGATTATTGGTTGGTTCATGAGGAAAAGCGCTCTGTGAAGTGGAAGCAGGAAAGGAGGCTGAGTGAGGAAAGCCAGCTGCGGGAGAGGGTGATACAAGTGTACTGCAGTCATCTGCCAAAAACAAGAAGAGCAGTGGGTTACACACATAGTGAAGAATTTACAAAGTACTGCATGAACCATGTAGGTTTGATTCTGGCTGATTCCTTTGGTTTTCTATTACATCGCTTTTCTGTTCCTCTGAATATAAATTGTTATTTTTAAAATACCTCCAAGAAAAATCCTCTTATTATGTAACTAGGTTTATGCAGATTATACAGCGAGTCAGTTCCTTCTGAGGATCCATCACTGGCTCCACATGTTTATTATAAGCAATGGCTGCATCATTGCTTTTCTATGAAACGGGTAGTTAAATCTGGTTTAACGGGGTATTAAAACCGGCCCTTAAATCTGATTGGCTGAGCCGTTTGCCCAGCCGTGACATTACTGACAACAACGCACAGCTTCACATTCGTATCAATGTGTGATTTATCCATCTATTATCTTCTGCTTAATCCTCTAAATGCATTTATTAAAAGGAAAATTGTGCATGAACTGATCTTCCGTGGTGTGATTTAGTCAGGTTTTTTAAAGTACGTTGATTAGCGTTGATAGCTGAGTAAAAGAATACCAGTTTCTTAATCAAACACAAATGTGTAGTGCTCAGAGGTGTGTTTTAATGGCACAACAGACAACGGCTGGACAAACGGCTCAGCCAATCAGATTCAAGGACAGGATCTACCTCCATCCATCAATTATCTTCCGCTTTATCCTCTATTAGGGTCACGGAGGGGTTCCCCATGCCCATCCAGGGGAGAAAGTTTCGGGCGCTGGGCAGATACACCCAGGACAGGACGCCAATCTATCGCTGGGCACACACTCACTCACACAGACACACTCTATATGGGGCAATTTGGAGAACTCAATTGACTTGATCCATATATTTGGACTGTGGGAGGAAACCGGAGAACCTGGAGGAAACCCACGTGGACACGGGGAGAACATGGAAACTTCACCCAGCTGGGGATTCGAACCGGGAATCCCTAGTTCTAAGAGGAAAACATCTCCCAGGATCTACCTGTTCTATAAATTATTTCAAATCATGCGTTTTTTTATTTGGTAGAGAAATCAACATCCACTTTAAAAACCATGATTACGTAGCGGAAGTTTATTAACTTATTAGTTTGAAATAAGTGCATTTATGATTCAAAACGTGTTTTTTATTGTGTTTTTTTTGTAAAAGTCTTATAAAAATAATAAGGTACGGGATGTTGTGTATTATTGTAAATAAATCACAGGAAAGAGGTGTAACTGAACTCTGCTTCGTGCCTAATAACACCTCTTTCCCGTGATTTATTTACAATAATGCACAACCTTAAACGCCTCATTGCTTAAAATTTTTTACAATTAGTTCTGTAAAGAAGTTTATAGGCCTGTGTTTCTGAAAGAAGATGCCATTCCCATGGAAAATAGCCCTGTCATCAAGCACAACAGCTGCCATAATTTATCACTCAGCATTTTTCTGACCACTGGCCTGGCGACAGCTACGGCACCCCTGCAGCACGGGGTTTTTATATGACATGCTTGTCCACGCAGGCACGCAGACCATGGAACGCCTCTATGCTTGAGTTCATATATCATGTTTCATAACTGAAGCGGCTTGGTTCATGTTAAATAGCCACAGCAGAACCAGGATCCATGTCTACAGGGAGAGCTTTTTAAAATCACACGCTTCATATACAGGCTGACCAAACCAACAGCATAACCACTCGATGAGTTATTTCCCAATTTAAGGTTTGCTACGTTGGCATCTATTGCCTGTTCTGCATTTGGGACAATTATTTTCTGCAGATTACATTCTCTAAATAAAAACACATTTCTGACATTTTATTTAGTTTATGTGGAGCCCACATTTTCTCATGGTCATTATGTCATGACCCACTTTTATAGACTACGAACCGAACCCATTTTTTTGGGAAAAGAAACACATTATATATATATATATATATTTGTGTGAATTTAAGAGCATTTTTTTAAGAAATTAAGAAACGCGACCTCAATTTGAATCTGCATTTCAAATACTCGGGGTTATATTTGCGTTTTGCCATTTTGCCTCCCAACATCATCACAGATTTAAATAGAATGGTTACCACCAGGGGGGCACGGTGGCTTAGTGGTTAGCATGTTCGCCTCTCAGCACTAGGGATTCCTCGTTCGAATCCCCATCTGGGTGGAGTTTTCATGTTCTCCCCGTGTCTGCGTGGGTTTCCTCCGGGTTCTCCGGTTTCCTCCCACAGTCCAAAAACATGGATCAAGTTAATTCAATTCTCAAAATTGCCCCATATAGATTGTGTCTGTGTGAGTGAGTGAGTGTGTGCCCAGCGATGGATTGGCGCCCTGTCCTGGGTCTATCTGCCCAGCGCCCGAGACGTTCTCCCCTGGATGGGCATGGGGAACCCCCCCGCAACCCTAATAGAGGATAAAGCTGGAGATAATGAATGAATAAATAAATGAATGGTAACCACCAAACAAATCTGATGCAATTAAGATAATAGAGGAGTACAAAATCAGCTGAGCATAAATATTTTTCACAAATATTATATTAAAATATAATATAAATATTAATATATATAATATATAATAATTATATATGAATATATAATTATAATATGAATTTTTTCCAAGCTGTTCGATTTGAGAATTGCTGATGTAGCGGGCATTGAGCGTGTGTGTGTGTGTGTGTTTGTGTGTATGTCCTTAAAAGTCTCACCTGTGGCTGCACTGTTAAATGGATTACTAGGAGACAGGGCAGGCTGGGAACTACCGCCTGTAGAACAAAATGGATTCGGGAAATCTAAAGGTAGAAAAATAGATTTATAAATCGAAATCTTAAAACAAAAATCAACTCCAAACACTGAAATGAATCTACAGTCATTTCGAATGTGGGAGGCAAGGTGACTTTGTGGTTAACACATTCAGATCTCAGCGCTGGGGATCCGGGTTCTCCGGTTTCCTCCCACAGTTTGAAAACATGGATTCAGGGAGATTTGGCTGCTATAAATTGCCCTTATCTAAATTGCCCCTATAGTGTGTGTGTGAAACTCCCTTATGACTTATTAAAGGTGCAGCAATTCAACTGACAGGTCACTGGTCAACTGGTGCTAAATACAAATCACTAGATTCTACTGTTAGATTCTGAATGTACCTCAGGGGAAGGTCTCTCATGGTTCCACAGAGAGGTGACGTGTCCAAATCTTATCAAGTAAACACTGGTGTGCCTCTGGGCTCTGTGCTTGGCCCCCTTCCTTTTTCTCACTACACATGACCTAATTGGACACGGTCATTCAGGCCCAAAGGTTTTTATTATCATTCCTGTACCAACGACACCCAGCTACACAGTTCATAACATCACAATATCTGCTCAGATATCTGAGCCGCCTGCAGGGGGCGTGATGGTCCTCGTTCGGTCTGACCCTGTTACAGTTTCTGATAATTCCACTCCGTGGTGCTTTGATCGTACCACTGTCCCAATACACTCTCTAAATCTTTGTTCACGGCTAAAAAGTGAAACGATCTCTGCAGCTCTGTTGGTTATGCAGACAGACCTAGAGCAGCATTTTTTAAAAACAATGGATGACATATGCATTCCACAAGAACTTGTTCTAATCTCTTCATCTGTGTTTTTCAGACAGACAAGGAGGGAGGGAGGGGTGACATTTACGCAACTGGACTGAAGTGGCAAAAAGGTCAGGATTGATAATACTGCACTTCAGCTGGTTGCTCTCTACTGAATGATTCAACCTGTTCTGCTTCAACACCTGAACGTCACTTCAAACACAAGCATCTGCAAAATGATTAAACGTAATGTTAGAGTCCTGACTCGGAACCTCAACCTATAACCCTCTGGTCACTCCAGCAACCCAAATCCATTACAAATCACATGTTTGAATAGAAAATACAGAACAAAAAGGGTTAACATGAAATTAGAAGTCTAGGTCTCTGCTGTATTTCGGTTTCTGGTTCTTATTACTCACTCGCAAATGTCTGAGGTGTAGAAGTGGTCTCTGGGACGCCTGGAGAGCTGAACGAAATGAACTGGATGTTAATTGTGCATTTAAATACAAATAGATTTAGACACATTTTAATAATGTTATTGTTGGTCGTAAATATCAATCCAAGTTGAATACTTACTTTGCAGGTGTGGAACTAGAAGAAAGCCTGTTGCCAAACAGCGTGCTGTATTGGGGAGGACCACTAGAGGGAGCTGTGGTGGCAGCTACAATGAAATAAGCAAGTATTTAGTTAGACAGTCGCTCTGGCTCTTTGCTCAATAGATCACTGCAGGCGTAGACTGTTCTGTAGGTCTTGTAATGATGTTTGAGACTAATCACAGATTTTAATATTTAAATGAAAAAAATAACATTTTTTCCAAAAATCATCTCTGTAATGTTTTGGTGGAACACACACACACACACACACACACACACACACGCACTAATGAAGTGAGCACACAAGCCCAAAGCAGTACACGGCACCCGGGGAGCTTACTGTATTATGGTATGTAATAAGTATAATGTGTGATGAGGCCAACACGGGTCAGTGGTATGTTAAGGGAACAGACTTGGATGGCAGTCAGTGGTGAGTCTTTACCTGTGGTGGTTGTGGTGTCATAAAATGCCTTGTCAAGTTGAGACACAGCAGCATACCTGTCCTGAGAGACAGGAGGTACACCTGCAGGGCTTAGGGAGGCAGGAGTAGAATTAAGACCCCCAAAATCCAGGCTTAGAGATTTCGGGACAGCCCTGAATGGAGCGCCACCCACTGTAGATATTGTGCGACCTGAATTAGACAAAGAGGGTTCGTCAGAAGAACAGTTCTCTATTTAATTCTGCTAGAGTATACACATTAAAAAGCCTCAGTGTCAATAAATACAAGCCATGCTCTTACAATGAGTTTTAACATGCTTTATACCTTGAAAAGTGTTGTGGATTAAACACAAGCCATGCTGCTGGAGTTAAACACCTCAAATGTGTGGAATAACCACCAACAAGAATGTCCAGCCAGCATTTATGTTGGAGGCAGAATCATACGAGCACTGATGTCGGATTAAGGCATGACTAATCACTTACCAATTAACTAATTCGATTATATAAACAATATCAGATTTTTCCTGTAGTTGGGTAGTTTGCTTCTTCATGCCCATCCAGTGGAGAATGTTTCAGGCTCTGGGCAGATACACCCATGACATCATTCAATCCATCGCTCAGACAGACACAAACACAGTATAGGGGCAATTCAGAGCGGCCAATTCACCTTGAAGCCATTGTTTTTGGACTGTGGGAGGAAATCGGAAAACTCAGAGGAAACCCTCGTGGACACGAGAAGGACATGGCAATTACACCCAGATCAGGATTTAAACCTGGATCACCACCGCTGAGAGTGAGGGGGCTTAACACTGAGCCACCACGCCGCCCGTACAAAGGTGGAGCAATTGTGTAGATCTGCCCAGTGATCTGTATCAATATGAGGAGAAATCAACAAACTACAGTCTGTTACACCCAGGACAGGGCGCCAATCTATCGCTGGGCACACACTCACTCACACACACACACACACACTCTATATGGGGCAATTTGGAGAATTCAATTGACCTTGATCCATGTTTTTGGACTGTGGGAGGAAACCAGAAAACCCGGAAGAAACCCACGCGGACACGGGGAGAACATGGAAACTCCACCCAGATGGGGATTCGAACCGGGAATCCCTAGTACTGAGAGGAGAACATGCTAAACCACTAAGCCACCGTGCCGCCCCATATATATATATATATATATATATATATATATATATATATATATATATATGTATGTATTCATTCATTATCTTCCGCTTTATCCTCTATTAGGGTCGCAGGGGGGTTCCCCATGCCCATCCAGGGGAGAACGTTTCGGGCGCTGGGCAGACACCCAGGACAGGACACCAATCTATCACTGGTCACACACTCACTCACACAGACACGCACACAAACACACTCTATATGGGGCAATTTGGAGAACTTAATTGACTTGATCTATGTCTTTGGACTGTGGGAGGAAACTGCAGAACCCGGAGAAAACCCACGCGGACACAGAGAGAACATGGAAACTCCTTTCAAACTGGGAATCCCTAGTGCTGAGAGGCGAACGTGCTAAACACTAAGCCACCCATATATATATATATATATATATATATATATATATATATATATATATATATATATAAAGAGAGAGAGAGAGAGAGAGAGAGAGAGAGATTTGCAGCTAATCTCAAACCATTTCTCAAAAGATACATCTATGACTATCAAAGCCTCGTCTGGTCGATGAGAAAGCCATGACAACAAGACATCAAAGCAGCCGATTGCTGTTGCAGACACACCTCATGCGTCAGTCCAGAAAGAATGCAGCCGAATCAAAATCTGTCAAACATTTTTTAAACATTCCGGTTTAACTTTAATCTTATCTGGAACGGTTTTCTCTTTTCAACAGGTGACATATGCAGACATCAGTGACGTGAAGTAAGGCGGGATGGACCATGGACTATATATAACTCTCCTTGCACATTATTGCCTTTTTTTGTGCTCAGAGAACAAAGCCCATCTCCTTGACCTGCTGGGGGAGTCAGGCTACGCTTTGAAGTTCTAGGCCACAGGCTGTGCAGAGCCAGGCTCCACGGCATTCCATAACTTACCCCGCCAACGCTGGCATTTCATTCTCCATTCACATACCACCGAATTTTCACACACTGAGCAGCATGGTGCGTTTTCACACATACTGTACACAGTGCACGCTGGAAACGTTCTATTTTATCGAAATCTGATGTTTATTAACACTATATTAACACATTAAAAACGGCAACAGTACTATACATCCATCCATCCATTATCCTCCGCTTTATCCTCTATTAGGGTCGCGGGGGGGGGGGGGTTCCCCATGCCCATCCAGGGGAGAACATATCGAGCGCTGGGCAGATACACCCAGGACAGGATGCCAATCTATTGCTGGGCACACACTCACTCACACAGACACACTCTATATGGGGCAATTTGCTAAATTCAGTTGACCTTAAACCCCCACAAGGGGACAAGGGGAAAACATGGAAAGTTGACCCAGATTGGGATTCGAACCGGGAATCCATAGCTCTGAGAGGAGAACATGCTAACCACTAAGCCACTATACTATATTAGTACATAAATATAAGAATACTCAGAGTATTTAGAATATAAAGCCAAAATAAGCTTTTTGAACATTCTATATCACATTAAAGCAATAAGGTACGAGTGGGCGTGCATTATGGTAAATAAATTACGGGAAAGAGGTGTTGTTCACATCATGCTGTTACAACTCCTTCCCATGATTTATTAATTTACAATATTGCACTTAATATATCAAGCGTTTTATTGGAGAATAATTATATAATTGATACAAATGCAAAGCAATCAGAGGTGTGCATTATGGCTGTTAATGGCATGCCATGGAAACAAATATTATAAATGTCCAACATGATGTATAAATATAACGGCGATATAACACGCCCTTCACACAAACACACACACACACATACACACAGAGACACAGAGACAATGTTCAGACATGTACTTCCTTTGGTTTACCAGCTCTCCATTAGTGGTCAGCTTAATGCCTTGTGGTGGTGCATGCACATGCAGACAAGCCATTAAGCTTGGTGCCTTACCTAGTGTGAAACTGTTTTTAAAAGTGCTACTGGCTAAGGAAGTAAGACAAAATGCAAATTAGTGATAGTATTGACATCAGCAACGATGCAACCAATGTGTAGTTTGTTCGTTGTGATAAAGTGAGTGATGAAGGGATCGATTTTGCCTACAGTGCTGACACACAGTGGAATTTCTCCTCCACATTCAACCCATCCGTGCAGTGAAACACACACGTATACATTCGGAGTGAAGTTAGCACATGTGCCCGGAGCGGTGGGCATCCCTGTATATGGCATCTGGGGAGCAATTGGGGTTGGGGGCCTTACCCATGGACACTCCAGAGAACGTGATGAGAATGGGAATTAAGCTGGGGGCCTTTAGAACAAGCCTATGACTGCTTTAACAGTATGTGTGTGTACATATATATTCATTCATTCATTCATTATCTCCCGCTTTGTCCTCTATTAGGGTCGCGGTCGGGTTCCCCATGCCCATCCAAAGGAGAACGTTTCGGGCGCTGGGCAGATAGACCCAGGACAGGGCGCCAATCCATCGCTGGGCAGTGTACATATATATATATATCCATCCATTATCTTCCGCTTTATCCTCTATTAGGGTCGCGGGGGGGGGGTTCCCCATGCCCATCCAGGGGAGAATGTTTTGGGTGCTGGGCAGATACACCCAGGACAGGGCGCCAATCTATCGCTGGGCACACACTCACTCACACAAACACACTATATATGGGGCAATTTGAAGAACTCAATTGACTTGATCCATGTTTTTGGACTGTGGGAGAAAACCGGAGAACCCGGAGGAAACCCACGCAGACACGGGGAGAACATGGAGGGGGGGGGGGGGGGGGGGGGGGGGGGGGGGGGGGGGGGGGGGGGGGGGGGGGGGGGGGGGGGGGGGGGGGGGGGGGGGGGGGGGGGGGGGGGGGGGGGGCGCCATATATATATATATATATATATATATATATATATATATATATATATATATATATATATATATATATATATATAAATATATCATCATGAAGACCAAAACCTGTGTAAACACTTACATTTGGGGACATTATGTACTTGTGGGGGCTGGAGGGTGGAATCATTCAGTTTTAAATGTATGGTTATTGTTGGGTAGGGTGCTGCTGCAGCTTGCTCTTTGGGGGTTTAAAGGCTTATAACACTGTAAAGCTGCTTTGTGACAATGTAATATTGTAAAAACTGCTCTATAAATAAATTACTTGGACTTGAACTTACAATTATGGATAATGTTAGAGTAGTAGTTGGTTAAGTCTATACAAAATGAATGGAAGTAAATGTAAAGTCGTCACAATGCATTAGAGCCAACATGTGTTTGTGTTTATAAATGTGTGTTTATGTGTGTAAGGTTACCCGAAGGACGTGGAAGGGCAGGAAAGGATGGAAGCCGACTCTGGGGTCCCATTCCTGGTGAAATTGTTCCTGGCCTCTGTCTCTCCATCCCACTTAACAAGGAATCTGCACGGCAGAAGAAAATACGTCATGAAACCCTGAACACTGAAGTATTACTGTCCATTAAAAACCCATCATTCTTATACAACATGTGTACAACATTTGTAGCCCTAATCAGTCCAGGACATAGAACATGTGGAAACTCTGCCTTTGAACGTGGGATCCCTGAAGCTTTGAGATCGAGTGGGCCGAGCAGTGAAGACCTCTGTACGGATGTCGGCTGGAGACACAGCGGGAACTCGGTCGAATGACGATAACTGAGCCTGGGACTGGAAAGAAGAAACGATTATTACCAGATGCCTGATTTAGGAACGCGTTAGTCGACGTGTTCGGTTCATACTGTGATTCTAAATTCTCTGTAACTTGTCTTTACCAGCGTACGCGTCGGCCGAGCCGCTGGGTTCAGTGGATGTCCAGGGGGAGGCTGAGTCTGAAGCCCAGTATTCCATGAGCCCTCTATGTCCCTTCTTCCTTTACATTTAGAGAAATGCCTAAATAATGTGTAGAAATGCAGCATTAAAATAATAATAAAACATAATAAGCACACAATTGTTGTAATTAAAAAATACATCAATACAAGGGAATTAGGAATATAAATCTTATTATTTTATAAAAAAATAAAAAATAAAAAAAAGATACAAAAGGTTGTGCATTATTGTGAATAAATCATAGAAAAGAGGTGTTGGTAGGCCTGATGCATAGCAGACTACAGTTACACCTCTTTCCCATAATCTATTCATAATAATGCACAACCTCTTGTATCTTATTATTTTAATATAATATGGGATGTTTAAAAGCGTTCACACTAATACACAACCTCAGGTCTCATATTGCCTTAATAAAATGGTTACAAACACACTATAATATATACAAATATCATAATATATAACTTCATAATTCCATTTATGGTCATTGATTTAATATCATGTATTGAAGATCACGCATTGATACCAATGTGAAGCACTGTAAAAAATGGCTCAGCCAATCAGATTTAAGGACCTGACCTGGTTTATAAATAGAGAACAGAGAACCAACAGGGGACTAACACAACAAACAAGAAATCAGATGGACTACAGTCTGTGATCGGAAAACTACAAAGTCCATCAGACAGACCATTGACCAGAAAGGGGGCGTGTCCAAACTGATACTGCATCATGCCCATGATGCGATGAGACTCACCACTTCTTTCTCTCATACTTGTCCTGAAGAAACTCTTTAAACTTCTGTGAGTCGCGTACATCGAACGAGCCATCGGTCTTCGGGTCGAAGGTACAGAGCCAGGTTCTCTTCCCAACCTGCATCCCACAAACACAACAGCTGATATTCTTATATTCTCATATTTCATTTTAGATTATAAATTTTTATATGGCGGCACGGTGGCTTAGTGGTTAGCATGTTCTCCTCTTAGCACTAGGGATTCCCGGTTTGAATCCCCATCTGGGTGAAGTTTCCATGTTCTCTCCGTGTCCGCGTGGGTTTCCTCCGGGTTCTCCGGTTTCCTCCCACAGTCCAAAAACATGGATCAAGTCAATTGAGTTCTCCATATAGAGTGTGTCTGTGTGAGTGAGTGTGTGCTCAGCGATAGATTGGTGCCCTGTCCTGGGTGTATCTGTCCAGCGCCCGAAACGTTCTCCCCTGGATGGGCATGGGGAACTCCCCACGACCCTAATATAGGATAAAGCGGAAGATAATGAATGGATGAATACAATTTTTATATTTTAAATTTATTTCAAATTTATTGTATATTTTCTTTCTTATATCTGTAAATATCGCTTTTCTTGCTCAGTTGTGGGTACTTGCTCATAAGTTTTTCACTCACCAGTACCCCAGTACTAGGTGAGGTGACAATAAAAATCCTTGAATCCTTGAATGTCATATGAATATAATCTGTATTGATGTATTCAACGTATAAGATGCAGAAAGAATGGATTCCTGTAGATACCACATTATACTTACATCCTTCTCCCGCCTCTTAAATGTACTTACTAATTTAGCCAGGAGTGTATTAGTGACATTAAAGTTATGCACACTGCCATTATATCTCTAACCTTGTTATGTCGAATTCATTTCTCTGATATAAACTTGCTGTATTCAACAGCAACCTGCCTTTGTGCGGCAGGAGGAGAATGACTCAGAGTTTTAAGACCTGTGATGTAGCACTGTTACACAAGAAAGCGCTAACACTAATAAATCACTTACATATTCACAAGGGACTGTTGCTGTAATGAGTAAGAGGCTTTTAGAGGTATTACATTCAGTGTGTGTGTGTGTGTGTGTGTGTGTGTGTGTGTGTGTGTGTGTGTGTGTGTGTGTGTGTGTGTGTGAGTAAATGGTTGCAAGTAAATGTAATTTGAGGACTTGCACAGATATTTTACATATCTCACATTGGGTTCAGTACTTTTTAACCTAAAGCCACCAGATCAGCTTTATATGCCCTTGACTTCACCCCCCAGACCCCACCCCCACTATCCCAAGAACAGAGCGAGTAGCTGCTACATTCCCCAAACAGATGGGACAGGACTTGGCTAAATCCACGTGGTGAGTATTGAAATTCTTTGGGGCTTATTATTAAAACCAGAACTAATACAAATTGTGGTCGACTGAAGAGGAAAACAATTTTAAAATATTTACTTTCATTTTTATTTTCAGAGTTACACCTGAAAACACCCAAGTCCTCACGATGTTTCTCATAACTGTGTGTAAAACATACACTGACTGTCTCCTTTCTGTTATACCAGTAAGGTGACACGGTGGCATAGTGGTCCCATGTTCTCCCCGGGTTTTCTCCAAAAACATCTACTTAAGGTAAATCGGGGCTGTTTCAAATTGCCCCTATATAGTGTGTGTGTCTGTGTGAGTGAGTGTGTGCCCAGTGATAGACTGATGTCCTGTCCTGGGTGTATCTGCCCAGCACCTGAAATGTTCTTCCCTGGATGGGTATTGGAAACCTACCCAGGACCCCCCCCCACACACACACACCCATGCAACCTGCAAGATAATGAGATGAGATGAAAATCCAGCAACCTCACAACTAATGTATATCAATGGGGCAACCGTGCATGTCGGTGGCTTAGTGGTTAGCACGTTCGCCTCTCAGCACTAGGGATTCCCGGTTCAAATACCCATCTGGGTGGAGTCTCCATGTTCTCCCCGTGTCCGTGTGGGTTTCCTCCGGGTTCTCCGGTTTCCTCCCACAGTACAAAAAAACATGGATCCAGTCAATTGAGTTCTCCAGATTTCCCCATATAGAGTGTGTCTGGGTCAGTGAGTGTGTGCCCAGTGGATTGGCGCCCTGTCCTGGGTGTATCTGCCCAGTGCCCGAAATGTTCTCCCCTGGATGGGCATGGGGAACCCCCCCCCTCACGACACTAATAGAGGATAAAAGCGGAAGATAATGAATAATGAATGAACCATGCATGACAATGTAGACTATTCTACATTTTTTAAATCAGCCATTAAAAGGTTTTCTGGATTTTCAATTGAATAAAATAGATTTTAAACCTCCTGCTCCATAAATATCTGGAAAGATGCAGCATATAGAGTTAAACATCCCCCAGTTGCTCGTTAATTCCACACTTGACAAAATATAAAGACTTTGCCTCCTTAGTCATTCAATTCAGGAGGGAATATGAAACAGCAGCTTAATTAATATATACAGTATGTGCATTATGGGATGGTAGCAAAAGCAAGGGGGAGGTCTGCCAGGTCCGCCCATCATACTTACTATGCGCAGTCTGCTTGGTGGAAGGGATGCCACTCACCTCGTTGCCATGGTTTTGCAGAAACTCTACTTCTTGTTGGGAAAAGGTTGTCATGGAAATTGACTTGACCCTGTGGGGTGGATTGAGTCCCCTTCTGCAAGAGAGGAGAGACACACACCACCATGATGAAACGTTAGACAGCAGGGCGCGTGTACAGAGACATGAGATCCACTGTGGATCCAGAGGATACCTGTTTATTATTTTATTTTTATTTTAGAGCAGGTGGTTTTGAACCCCAGTATAATGCACCAGCGTGGAAATAGGGCAAAATAGGGCATCCTGTAATGATTCCTCGCGTGTGAGTGTGAACCTGCACAGTGAGGGGGGTGTGATGGGAACTGAAACGTGGATCTGCACCACACCAGCTTGCTGACACGCAGAAACGGGCCGGTTAATGATGCAAAACCTGGAAACGCAACGAAACCCGAAGCATACTGCATGCACCTCGAGGTATTCCAAGCCTTATGGTTTTGGTTAAAGGTGTAAAACGGCGTCACACTTGGAACCGTGTGCATACAAAGCAGCATAGCGCCACGGAGATGCGCATTTGCGTGGCGCAACAGCCGCCGTGGACGCAGCAGCAGCAGCAGCGATGGTGTGGGGTCAGAAACACGACGCGGGACTTACAGCATTCCGGAGCAGGAGGTGCAGATGAAGCAGCCCACGGTGATGTCGGTGTAGGTGACGCCGGGCTGGCCGCATTCGAAGCAGTGCTTGTTGGGCCCGGTTTGCGCCAGCTCCCGGACCTTACGCGCGCAGATTTCCTGGTTGTCCCGGTGCTTTCGGTTCGACATGCTGCTGCTGCGTGGGCTCTGCCCCTCGCGGACGCACACGGAGGGCCGCGCGGCTGGTCGTTTATCGGGTTCGAGCTCCACGGGCTTTCACTCCACGGCGCTGCGCTGTTCGCGGACGTCGCTCTGCGCCCGCATGCTCGCCTCGAGTCCTCTCCGGGATCCTTACATGCGCATTTCCAGCGCACACCCGAGTCACGATCCACCGATCCGCTCTGCCTGCACACCGAGCCCCGTCTGCGCACCGAGCCCCGCCTGCGCACCGAGCCCCGTCTGCGCACCGAGCCCTGCCTGCACACCGAGCCCTGCCTGCACCAGCTTATCTCCCCATCGCGCTGCGTGCGGGTCTCGTCGTTAGGAGCTCTGCCACGCAGCTCTGTCCATCCCGTTACATTGCGAAGACTTCTGCACACCCGCCCGCCTTCTCACTCCAATGAGACACGCCGCTTTACTCAAAGCTCTCTCTCTCTCTCTCTCTCTCTCTCCCTCCCCCCCCCGCCTCTCGTTCTCTCTCCCGTTTGAACTTGTGCAACAGGATGCATATCAAGCAAAAGAGAATAGTAACGCCCAAAAATAAATAAATATATAAATAAATAGAAATATAATAACAGAAACAACAACAACAATAATAACAACAACAATAACAACAGCGATAATAATAATGATGACAACATCAACAATAATAACAACACCAATAATAATAATGATAACATCAACAATAATAACAACACCAATAATAATAATGATAACATCAACAGTAATAACAATGATGACAACCAACTACATCAACAATAACAACAACAACAACAATAATGACAACCAACAACAATAATAATAAAATCAACAACAATAATAACAACACCAATAATAATAATGATAACATCAACAATAATAACAACACCAATAATAATAATAATGATAACATCAACAATAATAACAACACCAATAATAATAATAACAACACCAATAATAATAATAACATCAACAACAATAATAACAACACCAATAATAATAATGATAACATCAACAATAATAATAACAACACCAATAATAATGATGATAACAACAACAATAATGACAACCAACATCAACAATAATAACAATAATAATAATAACATCAACAACAACAATAACAACACCAATAATAATAATGATAACATCAACAATAATAACAACACCAATAATAATAATAACATCAACAACAATAACAGTGATGACAACCAACAACATCAACAATAATAACAACAATTATAATGATAATATCAATAACAATAATAACAACGATAATAATGATGATGACAACAACAATAATAACATAAATAATAATAATGATATCAACAACAATAACAACAACGATAATAATAATAATGATAACATCAACAACAATATCAATAATAACAACCATAATGATGATGATGACAACAACAATAATACCAACAATAATGATGACGTCAACAACAATAATAATAATAATGATAATGGTAACAACAACGGTAATACTACTACTTATAACAATAATAATATGAATAGGTAATAAAGTACGCTTTAATAATTTTCTTAAAGAACTTGATAAATACCTTACAGAATGATTATATTATTAATTATAATAAATAAGAATATTAATTAGTTATTAAGAATATAATAGTATTTATTAGATTTTAGTTTTTTGTTTAAAAAAAAAGAAAAGATAATAATAACAACGTGCACAACATTAAAAACACAACCAGCACCACCATCAAATATTATTATTATCATTATTAATATTATGAACCCTTGGTATCATTTACTGTAAATATATTACATATACTGTTCTACTGATACGGAATCTATTGTGCATAACATTATATAAGACACCTAAACATTGTAGGTTATTATAGTAGCAGGCAAAAATTATAATCACCAGTTTTAATAAAAACAATAAAAACATGAGCATTATTTGTAACGTTCCAAGTCTGCCTTAACGTTGAGCATAAAGATAAGAAACAAATATGTAGTAGACATTTTTCAGAGTCTAGAACCACGTCCGACATACTTTACTGATTAAAACTGATTGTGTTTTCTATTTGTGTTACATTGTATTACCGGGTTAATGCCGATAGAGGGCGCACTCAGTACATCTACACAACAGGAAAACTTTTATTTAACGACTTTTTTGAAAGGTTTAACAAATGTGTTGTTGCTTTTATTGCTTAATCTACTAAGTAATTTTCTATATTTATCTGTATATCAGTTTGGATGTAATAAACAAATTTGTGTTTTGTCGTTTCAGGTTGTTAAATTGCATTTAACAAAAGACTGGATTATTTAATGAGGAAAATCATACATACTGTTCATCTGTCCACCATCATCTGTGAAGTATATAGACATACATTGTCATCAGACGAAATACGTAAAAAATATAGAAATAAAGTTTTTTTTTTAATTCATAATAGCCGACTAACAAGTGTGACTTTAAAAGTACAAAGGAACTTCTTTAAGGGAATCTCTAAAGCACTAAAATCCTTTCTCACAATGCCACATGTTGGTGTTTATTAATCCACCTTCAGGAAACTGGCTGAAAAAGCACGCCTCTCTAAAAGGACAGATATAGGTCTGTGAAACATGAAGGTGGTAGTTTTGTGGTTTGAGTAGGTTTGGCTGCATCTGGGTCAAAATGGTTTGCTGTCTTTGATGGAACAATGCATTAGAATTTTTCAGAAAAATCCTGAGGACAACACTCGAGATCTGCCTTTAAACCGCATCTCTACAGGAAGTGCATCATGTGGCAGGGCATCAGCTTGGAAGATACACTTTGTTTTCCTAAAGAAATGTAAAAAGGACAAGTTTTGAAATTGCCAAGTCAAAGTTACGACCTTAATCCAATAGAAGCGTTAAAGACACGACAACATCTTGATATTGAATATTCATCCATCCATTATCTTCCACTTTATCCTCTATTAGGGTCGCGGGGGGGTTCCCCATACCCATCCAGGGGAGAACGTCTCGGGCGCTGGGCAGATAGACCCAGGACAGGACGCCAATCCATCGCTGTGCACACACTCACTCACACACACACACACTCTATATGGGGCAGTTTGGAGAACTCAATTGACTTGATCCATGTTTTTGGACTGTGGGAGGAAACCGGAAAACCCGGAGGAAACCCACACAGACACGGAGAGATAATGGAAACTCCACCCAGATGAGGATTCGAACCGGGAATCCCTAGCGCTGAGAGGAGAACATGCCAACCACTAAGCCACCGTGCCCTGATATTGAATATGAATATTGAAATGTACATCGAAAAGAGAATGTGGTTCCATATTTGTGGCATATTTTTTACACAGTTAACAGTGTAAACATTTAGCATGAGGAAATAAAAGCATGGCTGCAGATCAGCTGGGATTAGACTGTGTATGTCTTAAACAGTGATTCCACTTTTCCTGTACTGCATCCTCTATAACGTTGTCTGCGGTAACAGGTGGGGCACAACAGGTTCAACCAGTAGACCTGCAGCTCAGAGATGTTAACATGTCTGAACAGTTCAGAAGAAATACAAAATGTTTTCGAATACAAAGCAATTTTTCTTAAAAACAATACAGTTCTATACAGTGTTCACATCAGGGCTGAACTCTACACAGAAACGCTGTTACAATGAACCACGGCATCTCTAATCTCAATCACTAAAATGTAAAGACGCGGGATGTGACTGAAGAGACGTACCCGCCAAAAAGATTACTGAATTAATTAAGTACAGCTAATATATCCATCCATCCATTATCTTCTGTTTTATCCTCTATTAGGGTCGCGGGGGGGGGGGGGGGCGTTCCCTATGCCCATCCAGGGGAGAACATTTCGGGTGCTGGGCAGATACACCCAGGACAGGGCGCCAATCCATCGCTGGGCACACACTCGCTCGCACAGACACACTCTATATGGGGCAATTTGGAGAACTCAATTGACTTGATCCATGTTTTTGGACTGTGGGAGGAAACCAGAGAACCCGGAGGAAACCCACGCAGACACGGGGAGAACATGGAAACTCCACCCAGATGGGGATTTGAACCGGGAATCCCTAGTGCTGAGAGGAGAACATGCCAACCACTAAGCCAAGTTTGTATTTTAGATCAAATTTTCCGCTTGGACTGGTTTATGAGGACATATCGATGTAAACATTAATTTACACATAATTACATTATCGTTTAATTAGCAGGCTGCAAGTGACATACTGATTGATTTATTACCTGTGATGCCCAGAACACACCAATGAATCACGTCGTCACGATATCAAAGACACACTGACACGCCCTAAATCAAGCTGTGAGGTGTGCGGTTGAAAGGTCGCTAAAATAAAGCCCCTTTCAGTCCCTTCTTGGTGGTTTGTTAAGAGTAACATGCATCATTCGGTACTACTTTCTATATTTGTATCATGACTTCTAAATAAAAAAAATATTTTAAAAAAGAGTATCATGCACAATAACGGCAGTGCCCTTGGGCAAGGCACCTAATCCTAATTGCCCCTCGAGCGCCGTATAAAGGGCTGCTCAGTGTTTCACTGCACGGATGGGTTAACTGTGGAGGACACATTTCTTTGTGTGTGAGCACTGTAAGAAAAAATAGATCACGTTATCTTGATCACTTTAGAAACCTCTGTAGGGTCCCAAAGAGCGAGTGTCACATGTTTTGGTAATCAAAGCAACAGAGTGGATTTGTATAGCAAACACACACACACACACACACACACACACACACACACACACACACACACAGGATTTTGACTATGTATATAAAAGATAACATTATATTTATATAGATAATTGATGGGGAACTCAGTATTCTGACTCCAATCATTAAGTGACCCCAATCCAACTACAATCTGGAGAATCGTGTGAACGTGTCTGATTCCCGGTTCGAATCCCAATCTGGGTGGAGTTTCCATGTTCTCCCCATGGGTTTCCGCCGGGTTCTCCGGTTTCCTCCCATAGTCCAAAAACATGGATCAAGTCAATTGTATTCTCCAAATTGCCCCATATAGAGTGTGTCTGTGTGAGTGAGTGTGTGCCCAGTGATAGATTGGCGCCCTGTCCTGGGTCTATCTGCCCGAACCGTTCTCCCCTGGATGGGCATGGGGATGGAATTTGAACTCCCAACCATTAAGTAGGTGGTGGATCAGCACTCTGAAGGTTGGAGGTTCAAATCTAATGTGTGTAAGTCGCTCTGCTGAACAACCTCAGGAAAATGACAGGGCATTATTTGCGGTTCGGTGTCTCGCTTTAAAGAAAACCCGAACTCTTGTGTTAAAGGTGTTAAATGTGTTAAAGGTGTATTTTCGGGACATTTGTTTCTGAAGCGTGTGATTCGGGACCGTCGTGAGGTCGCGGTTCAAACCCGGAAACGCAGCGCACGCCGCGGGGGGCGGACCAACAAGTGAGGTGCAGAAGAGAAAGAGAAGTGTGTTGATCGAGGAGAAGCTGTTAATGATCCCCGAGGGGCCGCCAGCCGCCATCAGCCGCCATCAGCTCATCCTCACTGACCGACAGACCGACCGACCGACCGCGGTGTGCCGCTCCAGCGACGCGGCGGAGCCTCTATGGAAGCCGGGAGAGCGAAACGCGAAACGCCGCCGGAGTGACGGGATAGGAAACATTTCAGCCAAATAGTGATACTCGCAGCTTTTTTTGGTTTTCTTTTAAAGGTTTGGGGATTTCTTTTGAAGAAGGACCGACTGTGAACTTTTGTGATCGGGTTCATCAGCTGTGGGTCGAATCGCCTTTAATTCTGCAGATTTCATTAGAATGAATGCAGCTCGGGACTCGGGTTCGGATTTGTTGTGAAAGCTCATCAAACAAAGATCACACAGACTGGAGGAATACTAACATCAGGGGAAAGTGATAAGATCACATGTTAAGATGACTGTCAAGTTGGATTTTGAAGAGTGTCTGAAGGACTCCCCCAGGTTCAGGTAAGAACTTTCAACTCTGCTGGACTCCAAACATCTATCCATCCATCCATCCATCCACCTATCCAAACATCCATCCATCCATCCGTCCAAACATCTATCCATCCATCCATCCGTCCAAACATCTATCCATCCATCCATCCATCCATCCATCCATCCATCCATCCAAACAATTATCCATCCATCCATCCATTCAAACATCCATCCATCCAAACAATTATCCATCCATCCATCCATCCATCCAAACAATTATCCATCCATCCATCCATCCAAACATCTGTCCAAACATCCATCAAAACATCTGTCCAAACATCCGTCCAAACATCTATCCATCCATCCATCCAAACATCCAACCATCCAATCATCCATCCATCTATCCATCCGTCCAAACAATCATTCATCCATTTTCTAACGCTATATGCTTTACTAGGGTCACGTTTCAGGTGCAGGGCAAATACACCCAGGACAGGGCGCCAATCCATCGCTGGGCACACACTTACTCACACACACAAACACACACTCTATATGGGGCAATTTGGAGAATCCAATCGATCTTGATCCATGTTTTTGGACTGTGGGAGGAAACCGGAGAACCCGGAGGAAACCCACACGGACATGGGAAGGACATGGACACTCCACCCAGAGGGGGATTCGAACCGGAAATCCCTAGTGCTGAGAGGAGAACATGCTAACCACTAAGCCACCGTGCTGTCCTGGACTGCAAACAGAGATTACATACTCTGAATATTGTCCTTATATGTTTCTTGTCTTGTTACCTAAAAGCTTTTTATTTGTGAAATGATAGAAAGGTTATGACACCCATAAGTAAAAGAAAACAATCTTTATTGCACTGTAAATGCAGCTCTACTGTTCTTAGGTTCCATACAGCACTTTCACCATTAGACTCATCTGACCAGAGAATCTACATTGGTCATTTTTGCCATGACCTGTCATCCGACTGGGGTTTTAAGCTCTGCATGATAAATCACTTGAAGGAAAAGAGAAAGAAGGAATTCCACTGCAGTTGAGATTCAGAGCGTTAAATCCCATTCTCCCACTTTTAAAATTTAAGGAGGAGTCTTTCCATATTCAGGCTGCTAGAACACATTTCAAAATACATTAGGAAGAGGTAACCTGGAGGGGGATGTGCTAAAATGGACATAAACTGCTCCAGTGGACACGTCTGTCATGCAAACATGGCTTTTGTGTTGTAAATTGTAATCTTTTAGCACTAGGGATTCCTGGTTCGAATCCCCATCTGGGTGGAGTTTCCATGTTCTCCCCGTGTCTGCGTGGGTTTCCTCTGGGTTCTCCGGTTTCCTCCCACAGTCCAAAAACATGGACCAAGTTAATTGAATTCTCAAAATTGCCCCCTATAGAGTGTGTCTGTGTGAGTGTGTGCCCAGCGATGGATTGGCGCCCTGTCCTGGGTCTATCTGCCCGGCGCCCGAAACGTTCTCCCCTGGATGGGCATGGGGAACCCCACCGCGACCCTAATAGAGGATAAGCGGGAGATAATGAACGAAAAGGATATATATATATATATATATATTTTTTTTTTTTTTTTGCATGAATGAACAATGTGGTAGTATTTTACGTATTAATGTAGTATTTTACGATTGCTTGTATAAAACATATAATTTGGAATTGCACATATGAATTACGATAGAAAACATTAATAGAGGAGTTCTAAAGTTGATGGCCACAGGTAGGAATGACCTCCTGTAACTGTGTGATGGAATTTTTCAATGTTGCTCTGATAATAAGTGACTTAATACTCAAAATATCCACCTATTTAAGTATTTTTCCCTTTTCTATCACACTCCTTCATGTCCTGAAATAGTTTTCTAAACTTTATAGCACTAAATATGCAGGACAGGCTTGAAGTTGCTGTTTGTAAGCCACAGACTGAATATCGGCACTATACTGTACAGACTTAAAGCTGCCGAGTAGTACGGCTTTAG
Source organism: Corydoras maculifer (assembly GCA_019802435.1). Taxonomy (NCBI): domain Eukaryota; kingdom Metazoa; phylum Chordata; class Actinopteri; order Siluriformes; family Callichthyidae; genus Corydoras; species Corydoras maculifer. The sequence goes on along the minus strand of JAFMOD010000064.1, from coordinate 3,100,198 downwards.
TGTGAGGAATAAAGGAGCTTGTGAGGACACAAAGGGAATCAGCATCGATAACCAGGAGGGGGGACAGGAACCGGGGGATCCTCTCTGCCTGCACACTTCCTGATGCAGCAGTGTGTCCAATGGGAAAGTGATGCTATATGTAAAAAAAAAAAAAAAAGACTTTAATTAAATGGTTTTCCAGGGCTTATTTTGGTCAACCCTTCTTAGTCTTTAATTACACATTCATCCAGGCTGGAGACAGATTTTTTTTTAGAGGATCTAATACTGGGCCGCTGATGATGTTATGTAGGGTGTGGTTCTATTTGTTTCACCATCATCGGCATGATGGCGAAATTAAAAAAATCCTTGGCGTTCTGTTTTTTTCTTTCATTTATTTGATCACCATCTGCAGATGTTTAAGATGTTTAGTCAGAACCCCCCCCTCCCCACTAAATTCCACCTCCCTCACTTTTTGTTTTCTGGCTGGTGGACTTGCACAGTGGAAACTCTGAGTATACACAGTCCTGGAGCTGTGTGTTCTGAAGGAGTTTGCGAACGGGTGGAGTGGGTTACAGAAGTAGGCCACGTCCAGCAGAAACACACAGATCTGAATGTACAGCGCCACACACACACACACACACACACACACACACACTTCTTATTTGTGTCTGTATTACATCATCGCTGTTAACAAGGTAGCTATAAAGTGTTGGCACTTTTTAGCCCTTCGCGTGTTACACACTTCAGACAGAAACGAAGGGCAAAAAGTGTAACGCAAGGTGTCTGACAAACTAAACTCAGACCGAGTTCGCTGTAAACTGTAGCCTCCTGTTGCTTAGTGATACCAGGGTGGAGGGGGCACAGGAAGTGAGGCGATACCAACATGATAAACATGAGACAGGAAGTGTGTTTTTAAGGGAAGATCATCTGTAAAATGTCAGAGCCATCTCATGCTCACACTCATACACAACGTTTCTCTTCCACAATGTGGAATGAATGAATGAATGGTATTAATCAAGCATCCGTCACTGTTTTAAGGCCCAGCTGCATGCGCAGTGATGCATATATCCTGTAAATGATCTGTCTGCCTTTGAAACAATGTGTAAGAAATGCAAACCAGAGTAAAGAATGGAATATATGGAGGTGAATATGGAGGTGGCGTGGTTGTTGGTGTATTAGGAGGACCGTCATATATTGCACCTACAGGGAGCTGGTTTTAAGTTGGTTTACTCTTTGCATCTGACGGCTTCCACTTATCTAAACAGGCTGCCTACAAGAATTCAGATTGTGTCTTGGGGAGTCATTCATTCAGAACCTGGCTCATCCCAAAGGTCCGGTACTTTTATCCATGATTAGTGAATCAAAACAAACAAAAAAACCAGCGCGTAACACTTCTGCATTTCATAGCACACTGTGACTGTGACCTACTAGTCATTCAGTAACCAGTAGTAATTTACTCACAGTAATAATCGAAAACATCATTCGCAGAGCTTGCCCCCCTCTCTGATCCACTTTGAACATGTCTCCTACAGCTTCTTGTAGCTTCCATGTCTTTATGTTTTGTATTTGCTTGTGTGCTAAAAGGTGTTTTGCCCTCAACCTGTGATTATTAAAGCATAGCTTGAGAGCGGCTTGTTTTTTACTACCTATTTTCCTAATGTATCACATTTTTCTGCCTATTTCTAATGATGGCGCCTGCTGTGTCGGCGGCCGGCGCGACTTCTCCTCGGGTCGTACAAAAAAAAAAAAAATTTTGTATAACTATGCATGTGAAGAATAAACTTGACTTGCTAACCACTACGCCACCATGCCGCCCAGGTGCAGACATATTTTAATTAAATTAGGTTTGGGATGCACTCACCAAAAGGCAAGCTGTTCGGTGACGTTGGTGTGACACATAAACATTAATGCATGCTTCATTTCTTTTTGTCAATCCACCTGAATCCTCATCATACACAGCCACCCTGTTGGTGGTAGGAGTGTCCACCCATGCGTTGGTGAGTTCATAAATATCATTCATTCATTCATTCATTATCTTCCGCTTATCCTTGGGGGGGGGGGGGGGGGGGGGGGGGGGGGGGGGGGGGGGGGGGGGGGGGGGGGGGGGGGGGGGGGGGGGGGGGGGGGGGGGGGGGGGGGGGGGGGGGGGGGCCAATCCATCGCTGGGCACACACTCACTCACACAGACACACTCTATAGGGGGCAATTTTTGAGAATTCAATTAACTTGTTCCATGTTTTTGGACTGTGGGAGGAAACCGGAGAACCCGGAGGAAACCCACGCAGACACGGGGAGAACATGGAAACTCCACCCAGATGGGGATTCGAACCGGGAATCCCTAGCGCTGAGAGGCGAACGTGCTAACCACTAAGCCACCGTGCCGCCCTCATAAATATCAACAAGGGTTTAACTGAATTTCATCTTTGGACACACTTTTGTAGGTTCTACAATAATTTTGTAGATTCGTTGGCTGAAAGAAACAGAAGTAGAGTTTGATTAGAGAAACGTTGAACTTACACCCCTCATGTCCACCAAGCGTGATAAAGTAGAGCATCATTCAGGGGAAATAACATCAGTATAAATAATTTTAATGAAGAGATTAAGTAGTGATACTGATACGTTTTGTACCGCAGCTAATTTTAACACACTTTCCATGAAGGGGAACGAAAAAGAACAAGATGACAGATTAAAAACACACTTTCTAATTTGCCCGGAGGTAGAGCGTAAGCTGGTAGAGCAGCTAGATCTGCTGACATTACTGCCTTATCTGAGCAATAAGGGCAGGGCCTTTTACAGCTGAAGTTGTTCCCCTCAGCAGCAGATAAAGTCTGGTGTAAATAATCTTTTGTTTATATTTGTAAAAGCCAAAGTTACAGTAAACAGGAATAAAAGTATGTAACCTAACACTTTATAAATGGACTGGGTATGTATGCATGCACATATGCACATATCTATCTATCTATGTATATATTTTGTACATATATATATATATATATATATATATATATATATATATATATATATTATATCCCGCTTCATCCTCTATTAGGGTCGCGGTTGGGTTCCCCATGTCCATCCAGGGGAGAACGTCTCGGGCGCTGGGCAGATATACCTAGGACAGGGCGCCAATCCTTCACCCGGCACACACTCACTCACACACATATATATATATATTTTACCTGCACAGCATCAATCCAGTTTTTTGATACAAACAGTTAGATGCGATACAGTCAGTTGGCTGTTGAGAAATGTAGTATCTTCAGTTTATCTAACTGCATGTCTATGGAATGTGCAACAAAGTCGGTGTAGGCACAGAAAAGACACACACACTTTACAGGGAAGAGATCTTTGTTCATCTTAACCGGGAATCAAACCCTGCGACCTCTTGCTGACACATGGAATGATATCAACTGTGTCATGAAGCTGCCCAAAATTATATTTATATATACAATCATTTATTTAATCATTCATTCATTTATTCATAATCTTCCTCTTAATTCCTCTACTAGGGTTGAGCGGCGCGTGAGTTGGTTCCCTATACCCATCCAGGGGCAAAGATTTTAACTATTGCTGGGTACACTCACAGACTCGGTATATGTGGCAATTTAAAACATTCAATTCAACTTGAATGCATATTTTTGGACTGTGGGAGCAAACCAGAGAACACTGAGAAAACCTACATGTACAGAACATAGAAACTTCATCCAGATCAGAATTCAAACCTGGATCCCCAGCACTGATCCCCAACGCTGATCCCCAACGCTGATCCCCAGCGCTGATCCCCAACACTGATCCCCAGCACTGATCCTCAGCACTGATCCCCAACGCTGATCCCCAACGCTGATCCCCAGCACTGATCCTCAGCACTGATCCCCAACACTGATCCCCAACGCTGATCCCCAACGCTGATCCCCAACGCTGATCCCCAACGCTGATCCCCAGCGCTGATCCCCAGCACTGATCCCCAACACTGATCCCCAACGCTGATCCCCAACGCTGATCCCCAACGCTGATCCCCAACGCTGATCCCCAGCGCTGATCCCCAGCACTGATCCCCAGCACTGCTAACTGCTATGCCACTACGTCATCATTTAGTCATTCATTCATTTAGGGTCAGGCATCTCATAGGGATGCTATCAGTGCTATTAGTGCTCAGTGCTCATTAGTCGGCATACGCAGCGATATTCAATTAAAACCATCATATTGAGTTTCATTCACTTTCATTTCATTAACATTAACCAGAGGTTATGTGTTAGGTTTAGGACTAAAGGAGAAAAGGGACCTGTTTTCATGTTTCTGAACCATAACCACAGAAAGCGAGAGCTCAGCAGGCTCACACCACTTTAACCTAATTTTACAGATACAAACACATTCACACACATTTAGTTTAGTTACACTCAATGATGTACATCGTTACAATTGACATAAATACATGTCTTTATCTTTCTGATGTTTTGCTTTGAAATTTTAAAATATTTATGAAATTATATTCCAATATTTAAAATCCTGAGGTATCACAATGTCGGTATAATTATTCCTATATGCTGTTGTAATTTTTATAAAGTATAATCATGTTTATGGGTGATAAAATTGGCCGGCAGAGTACTTTTTTTGTCTTAAACTGTTTCTACTGTGTGCGTCTGGGTGAGAGAGTGAGCGGAAGCCGCAGGATCTGTATGTGTTGTGCGTGCACTCTCAGAAATACAGGTGCAAGACACAGCAGCTACTGACTCACTTCTATAAACATAAATTGCATAAACGGAGCCCACACACACATGTCTGAATTTGGAGGTGATGCAGCATATGTTATAGATAGTACCTGACAGAAGTTTGGACACGCCCCCTGTAGTCCATCTGTGTCCTTTGTTGTTGTTAGTCCCTGTTGGTTCTCTGTTCTCTATTGATCAGGATCATCACAGAACAGGTATCATTTGGGTGGTGGATTGTTTATTGTCAGTTCTGCAGTGACACTGATGCAGTGAGGGGGGTTTTAGTGCAGCAGTGCTGCTGTAGTTTCATTTCTCCACCTCAGTGACACTGCTGGGATAGGAATAATACACCGACCAAATAACCCCTGCTCTGTGGTGCTACTATTGGGGTTCTGACCATTAGAACAGAGTAAAGGGGACGTACACAGTATGTACTGTGGAACACTAACAGATGGACTACAGTCTGAAATTATAAAACTACAAAGTCCATCTTTACAGAAAGTGGAACTGAGAACATGGACAATAAGTGGAGCAACAAGGAGACGTGTCCAAACTTTTGACTGATATTATAAGTGTAAACTTCTTAAACAGGGTAAAAGTCAAAGGTTTGGTTGAGGAAAGGTCAATGATGTGAAAACTTCATCAACATACATGATGTGTTCTTTTATTAATTATTCAAATCTTTGTGTTATTAGGGCGGCCATTGAAGTAGTGGAGGGGGACGTGTATGAACTGGAGACACGCCTTGAAAAGGTGAGAGTTGAAACACAAGTCATTTATTGTCTTTGCTGATTATTCAAAAAATATGCTTTCTGTGTTACACATTTGAATGAACTAGAGTTTAGAGAGTATTTTTGGATTTACCTTATATCTGCTGTTCCCTTTAAAATAACAGAAGTTCCATTCTTCCGCTCCATGTGCGCTTATTTGAAGAGATTAGTGAAAATGTATTAATGCTGTATTTACATGAACTGAAAGAGGAATTAACTATTGAGAGACTAATTCCTCATCAGGGCTTTAGCCTGAATTCCCAATATAAAACTCCGTGGTTAGAGTGACTACATCATTGTACTGAATTTCTTAAGACGGCGGTTTTGAAAGGACTTTTTAAAAAGTTGTCCTCAAGTAACCGGTTAACATTTTACTCTGAGAATGAACATTCATTCATTCATTCATTCATTCATTCATTATCTCCCAATTTTATTCTCTATTAGGGTCGCGGGGGGGTTCCCCATGCCCATTTCCTCCCACAGTCCAAAAAAATGGATCAAGTCAGTTGAGTTCTCCAAATTGCCCCATATAGAGTGTGTATGTGTCTGTGTGAGTGTGTGCCCAGTGATAGATTGGCGCCCTGTCCTTGGTGTATCTGCCCAGCGCCCGAAACGCCCCCCCCCCCCCCCGCGACCCTAATAGAGGATAAAGCGTAAGATAATGGATGGATGGACAATAAATGCGAAATGAACTAAATACGAAATTACGAAATTAATTAACAACACAATTAGCACTGCTTTATATATTGTTAAAAACAAAGCCTTGTTCATTTGGAAGGTGTCGACCTCCAGACTTAGCAAACTATATGTGTGAATGTAAAGTACCGCTGTCTGCAGCAGCGACGTAGTGGACCATATTTAAAGTCATGCAGCTGGTTTATCAACGTCGTAAATGAAAGACATTTAATCGGAGAGTTTTAAAGGCCGCTGTGGAGATGGAGAGATGGAGATTTGTACACCTACGCATTACGTGGGATGCACAATATTGACACAAATCTGTACTCAGGATGTTTTTGAAATGTTTGCGTTTAGGCAACGTGTGTTTATCTGTCTGTGTGTGGGCCCGCCTGTTTCTTTCTGTGTCCGCAGTTGGTAAAGCAGTGTAACTCCATGCTGGAGGCCGGCAGGGCGTATTGTCAGAGTAGTAAAAACTTTGCTAATGGGATCAGAGACTTGGGACAACATTGCTCTGAGGACAGGACTTTGGGGGTAAGTGCAGCTGTCGGTGGACATTGCGTTATAATGTTGCGTTGTTACAGATAATTGTTTGGCTTTAAGGATTGTTGTTGGGAAAGAGCAATAAAACCAAAATGACTTCACCTGCATTAAATACAGATGATGCAACCTCACGATTAAACTGCATTTATATATTTATATACATGTACAGTACGATTCAAAAGTTTGGACACGCCTCCTTTGTGCTTCAATTATTGTCCATGTTCTCAGTTCCACTTAATGTATAGATGCACTTTGTAGTTCTATAATTACAGACTGTAGTCCATCTGTCATTGTAAAACTGCAAAGTCCATCCATATGTGAAGGAGATGTGTCCAACTTTTGACTTATCATATGTATATATATATATATATATATATATATATATATATATATATATATATATATATATATATATATATATATATATATATATATATATTATTATGTACATGAACCCATTTCCAGTGTTTTGCATGACGTTAATTCTTCTTATAAAATGCACAACCTCTAAAAATCGATGCCTGCGACTCAAAATACATTACTGTTCTAAAAGGTTACACAAAAAGCTATTAAACCGGTATTGGGTGAGGTCATCACATTTTAATGGAGCATTCACAAACTTCCTGAAAGGATTGTTCGTTAATTCAACGATGATGATTGCCTGTGTAATAATGCAATGAGTTCAGGCCTTTTAATCATCACAGTTTGTTTATTTATCGAAATTACCACTAGGGCGGCATGGTGGCTTAGTGGTTAGCATGTTCTCCTCTCTGCACTAGGGATTCCGGGTTCGAATCCCAATCTGGGTGGAGTTTCCATGTTCTCTCCGTGTCCGCGTGGGTTTCCTCCGGGTTCTCCGGTTTCCTCCCACAGTCCAAAAACATGGATCAAGTCAATTGAGTTCTCCAAATTGCCCCATATAGAGTGTGTTTGTGTGAGTGAGTGAGCGTGTGCCCAGAGATAGAATGGCATCCTGTCCTGGGTCTATCTGCCCAGCGCCCGAAACGTTCTCCCCTGGATGGGCATGGAGAACCCCCCCACGACCCTAATAGAGGATAAAGAGGAAGATAATGAATGAATGAATGGAAATTACCACTATATAGTGTGTGTGTGTGTGTGTGTGTGTGTGTGTGCACCAGTAATGGATTGACATTCTGTCCTGTGTGTATCTAAACAGTGCCTGAAATGTTCTCCCCTGGATAGGCATTCCTTGATCCTAATAGAGGATTTAAGTGAAAGATGAAATTACATTTGTGATTATTCTTTATTTTTGGGGGTTATTATTAGAAAAAGCTAAAACAATATACATTTAGGTTATTTTCGTTACATATCAAGGCCTACCAACGTTCTTTGGGCAACTTTTAACCTGAGGAGCATTCTTGGATTTGATTGGATGCGTAAAACAAGAACCTAAATGGCATAACTCCAAATACATAGACCACATTTGTGACCAGTATGGTTTTGCATGTTAATCCCTCCAACCTGCAGCTGACTTTATAAACCAAGAGGAAGTGTAACTTTCAATGCTACAGAATAAACCATTATAATTTCTGTATAAATGCATTTGGTAAACACATCATGTTTTGAATACAGTAGTACAAAGAGATGTGATTGGCTGTCCTTTTTGGGGTTTATCCTACAGGCCTGTCTGGAAAAGTTCTCCAAAAAGCTGTCTGTTATCCTCGGTGCTCAGGAGGTAAGACTTCTTTTTCACAGTTGCTGATGGTAACCAAAAAATGGCCCTCTGTTTGCACATTCACTCGCCCTTTTTCATTCTCCTCATTCCTCTCTCATCCTTCCTCATCCTATTTATATCTTGCCAGGAGCTCATTGAAAGCACGCAGAAATCAGTCAAGACAAAGTTGCAGAATTTTGTGAAAGAGTAAGTTCTTTTAAAAGTTTGCTGTTATAAAGATGTTTATTAACTGCAAAATGTAGGATGAACCCCAGTCCATGTTTTATTTGATTTAGGTATAAAGCTGCAGTTATAATTTTGGTAATGCTTATTAAAATGTGCAACAATTTAAGTACCGTATTTTCCGGACCATAAGGCGCACCGTACTATAATGCGCAGTCTGAATTACGGGGTCTATTTCTGTACGGTACTTATTCTGTACGGCACTGTATTATAAGGCACTTGCTAAAACATACGATCTAAAAGAAAAGTAAAGGATGCAAATCCGTGATTTATAATTGAAGTTTATTCTAATACTTGACAAAACACACATTATTTTATTCTCTCTTCTCCCACAAATCCATCAAAGTCCTCGTCCTCTGTGTCTGAATTAAAAAGCTGTTTCACTATCGAGCACTCCGGGTTCCCTCTCATCAAGGTCCGAGTCAGTCTCGTCTCCAGGCGGCTGTTCAGCAACGATGCCGGGTTCACGAAAGCTCGTACAACAGCTACAGCAGAAACCTCAGCCCAGGCCTCCACATTCCATTCACAGACGGTGGCGTAACTCGCCCGCCGCCACCTCCCGAGTTTTAGTAAACGTGTGTTCACCGTCTATCATCCATCGCTCCCACGCCGCCCGCAACTTTACTTTAAACGGCCTGTTTACGCCAATGTCCAGCGGTCGGAGTTCTTTATTTAATCCTCCCGGAATGATGGCAAGCTATGAAATAATTTTCGGTCGCACAACAATACTTTTATAGAATTTGGAACTCAGTACACGTATAAGGCGCACCGGAATACAAGGTGCACGTCCGATTTCTGGAAAAAATTTTGGCTTTTAGGTGCGCCTTATAGTCCGGAAAATACGGTATTCACAATATTAAATAAAATTTCACATTATTGTTTAACTACTCGATCAAAGTAAGTTGATGTATGTATGTATGTATGATGATGATGTATTTGTATAGCTTCAGTTTATTCTTTATTCTCTTAAAAGTTTCAATCCACACTCATTTGTTTTCAATTTTTAGAGACACAGTTTTGTTGCTGTTTCATACATTTAATGGAAATTATATACTGTATTAATAAAATATTAGCAGTGTGACATCATTTGCTCCGATATATATTGCCTTTAAATTTGTGATTTTGTGCTAAATTTCTGCAGAAACCCATTTTGTGTTTATTTTTGCTATTCCCATGGAACCCTAAATAATATATCTACCATGTTAAATTTTGATCATGCTGTTTGGCAGTTTCACAGCTCGATGCTGCTGACTGTGCAGCGGGTTTTGTTCAAACGTTACCAGCTTAATTTAAGTGGAGCTGTATTTCTTATAACAAGGCCACATTTATCTATTGGGCCAGAATAAAAGTGCTTGTACAGCAAAAACAGGCAGGATGCTATGTTTATTAAAATATTTCCACAGCAGTAATAATAACTGTGAACATAGTTCAGAAGTATAACAAATAATTTTAATAATACAAATAATATTTAATAATATTATTTGTAAAATGTAAAATGTTTATATAATTTGTAAAATGTAAAATGTAAAAAGTGCTAGGGATTCCCGGTTCGAATCCCAATCTCGGTGGAGTTTCCATGTTCTCCCCGTGTCCGCGTGGGTTTCCTCTGGGTTCTCTGGTTTCCTCCCACAGTCCAAAAACATGGATCAAGTCAATTGAGTTCTCCAAAAATTGCCCCATGTAGAGTCTGTGTGAGTGAGTGTGTGCCAAGTGATAGATTAGCGCCCTGTCCTGGGTGTATCTGCCCAGAGCCCAAAACGTTCTCCCCTAGATGGGCATGGGAAACACCCCCGCGACCCTGATATAGGATAAAGCAGAAGATAATAAATGAATGGATAAATATATTTTTAAAACAACGTTATATTAAGAAATGTATTTGCAAATAATTTTTACTGTAGTATTATAAAAACGTACGTCACTGTCATATAAATACATACCATATTCATTTTACATAACTAAAAATAAGATTGTATCTTTTGTATATATATATTTATTTTTAATATTATTATTATTATATAATATATATAATATTATAAACATAATATTATATTATGTTTGTTTTTTTTTTTTTTTTTTTAAATTAGTTTTTTAAAGCTTCTTTTTAATTGCTGAATATCTTTTTCACCTTTCTTACAATATAACTTGCTGTTGATAATGTGAATTTCCCCTTTGTGGGACAAATAAAGGTCTATCTTATCTTATCTAAATAACTGATATTGTATTGGTTTTCAATGCTAATAAACAACCAGGATTTTAAAAGCATATTGTTTTCATTTTCAGGGATGTTAAACGTTTTAAGGACACAAAAAAGGAGTTTGAGCGCAATAGTGAAGCTCTGGAGGCAGCACTGGGAAAAAATGCACAGGTTTCACGGGGAAAGCCGCACGAGGTGGAGGAGGCCAGTCAGACCCTTAATCACTCCCGTAAAGCCTTCAGATCAGGGAGTCTGGATTACGTTCTGCAGGTATGGACTGTCAAATTATAATATACACACCAAAATAACCCACTCTCTTTTTTAATATCCGTTTTAAACGAAACAGAACTTGAAATGAAATAAGTGAAATAACAAAAACACGGTGATCTACAGATAACATGGTTTTGTAACAGAAAAGAGGTATTTCAAGACTTGCGTATGTTTTTAACAGAGGTCATGATGCTTGGACTATTTTGTTTTTATTAAAAATAAAGTTCATCATCAAATCATTCTAACAACATCAGAGGGTTTATTCTTTGCTCTTTGGGGGTTTAGGCTTAGAACAATGCAAAGCTGCTTTAAGACAATGCACTATTGTTAATTGCTCTCTCTGTATATAAAAAAATTTAAGTAATTAATTGTAAATTATATTTTAGTTACATGTTGTTCTTTTGCATAATACTGCTATTATTCATTCATTATCTTCCGCTTATCCTCTATTAGGGTCGCGGGGGGGTTCCCCATGCCCATCCAGGGGAGAACGTTTCAGGCGCTGGGCAGATACACCCAGGACAGGGTGCCAACCTATCGCTGGGCACACGCTCATTGATAATACTAATTATATATATATATATATATATAAATATATATATATATATATATAAATATATATATATATATATATATTTTTTACTAATACGGTGATCTGTGCAGGGCAGTGATTACAACAGCTGTAATAGAGCTGAACATGGTTTCACCTTCATCCCGTAACCTAAACAGCTGAAACTGTAGGTCATGTTAACAGCTGTTGAACGCAGCTGCAGGTGTCAATAAGAAGAATGTGATTGCCTTTCGTTATTACTCACCTTTTTTATTTGGTTCTCTTTCTCTTCCTCATTTTGTTTTTCGTACTCCGAACTAGATCAATGTAATCGAGTCCAAAAAGAAGACGGAGATGCTTATTTCAGTAAGTCTTCTCACATTATTATGTTCTTTTATATAAGAACATGTTCTTGATTACGAACTGTATGAAATGTTGCTTAAGATCCTCTCTCATCAGCTTCATGTGGTTTCTGTAAAACACAGATGCTCTCCCTGATGGATGCTCAGGCCCAGTTCTTCCAGCAGGGTCACCAGTCACTCAGTGAAATTGAAGAGTATCGCAAGCAGCTAAGCAACGAGGTAAGACTGACATTCATAAGATGTTGAAATGACCTTCTTTTTCCTTTATGGGACTGAAATGTCACTTATTTATTGCTGATTGCTCACTGCAGCAGACTTTGACAGCTACAGAACAGAACGGGCAGACATAATGGTTCTTCTTATTTGGAAAGGCTTTCTATAGGATTTTAAATTGCGTTCATTGAATTTTTTTCGATTTGTGCAAAAGAACATTTGTGATGTGATTCACTGATGTTGGGTGAGACGGTCTGACCCATAAACTGTTCTAATGCAGAGTGGAGCTGGGAGCAGGGCTCCGTGTGGGGGCCAGTCAGGTTCTTTCCCACTATAGGCACTTTTACTATAACAGAAAAGGACCTTCCCCAAACTGTTTCTACAAAGTTGGATGCATACAGTTATGCAAAATGCATGGCTAGGTACTAGGAATGGGTCGATTCATCGTTTTTGTGATTAATTATGATTAAAAACGCTACAATTAGAATTACGAAAGAGCACCTCAACCTCGTCATTAGTATTTAACTAGATTAAAAAAATTATTTAATAATTGTGTTATTAAGTAAAAAAAAAGTGGTAATGTTCAGCAAAAACCCTGCGTTGTCTTTTTTCTGATAAAATTCTATTACGTTTTTTCATTAGATAAATAAAAGCCGTGCACTGTTCCTGTGATAAAGTTAATAATTGCATGATAATCCTAATAACTGTGATTCTTTTTTTGACAATAATACTAAAATCTCATGCCTACAAGGTACTTGATTCTGATTTGTGGCAATGGAATTAAATATTAATTGTTTAAGTTGTTATTGTATTTTAATATTTTTGTCTATTGGATGTACTTCATGTTAGTTCTACATCCATATGGTCCACTTTGCAAAAGTAATATTCATGATATATGGTAACGGGGGAAATTAGTGTACGCAGAGGGATAAAAATAAATGGTATCCAAAAATGTACGCTGGGCGTTTTGGTTCCATTTATATTCAAATGACTCACACGTTCTGCACACATATAAAAGTGTGAGCAAGATTTAAAGATCCACTTTGAATGTTGCTTCATCCAGTTACACAGACGAGTCCTGCTTCTATTTATATAAAAAAAAACATGGTTAGAAATTAATAAGATGCAACAGTGTTTGCTTTCTCTTCTTCTGTAGCACGGTGTTCATTACATGTAAGTAGTGCAGCCGCTTCCTTTTACCGACCATTAAAGAGTTCCACAGGAAATATCAATCAGTCATGGACGTTTACGTCACCTCTGTCTGTACCTTTTACCCCCTAGAGTCTAGACCATGACCACCTCATTAAGGTTTCTGTTGCATTAGAAGAAAAGATCCCACAACCTGCCCCCCCCCGGCCACCAGGCGTGACCCGATATTAAATCCTGTGGTAGCATGGTGGACTGTTGCCCCACTGAATATTTTTTTCTGATTTATTTGAGGCCAGCTCTCCTCTTTGCACTCTAGTGACACTGTATTAGACTTGAAAATGTACCCTCGGCATGTGTAGTATCATTATGCTTCCTCTATGTGCACATATTCATGATATTTAAATTGTCTTAATATGCAAACTTTATATCAACACATCTATAAATGAAACAAATCGTTACTTACATAACAAGTAAGGCTATAAATGCTTCTTTGTTACAGTTGTTGGCAACTATTACAAGGATTGCAACTTAAATCACAGTTACAAACATTATTGATCCGTTCATTGATTATGGATTAAAATTTCTGAATCAATTTCCATTCAAGCACACAATGATGACATCAAAGATTTGTGCCATAATATGGCAGAAGGCTTAAACAGTATCATGTTAATAAAGATTGGTGTAGATCACTTAGGTCAGATCCATTAAAAGCAGGTTTTAGCTCAATAAATCCCAATAAAACTTGCATATAAATCTGTGTATATGCTGATTACAAAGGAACCACACATAACACGTATGCCCATATGACCCCAGAGCTATGTGGTAAGATTTTGCTGACACAGCACTTTCTTATGCCAACATCATCTAAATAGTCCATCCATCCATCCATTATCTTCCACTTTATTCTCTATTAGGGTCGCGGGAGGGGGGGGGGTTCTCCATGCCCATCCAGGGGAGAACGTTTCAGGCGCTGGGCAGATACACCCAGGACAGAACGCCAATCTATCGCTGGGCCGTCTGAATAGTCATCATTAGTGCACTCAATCTAGGTGCATTGATAATATGTGTTATTATACAAGTTTATAATATATAATAATAAACACTACATTTACTGTGTGTGTTTACAAGAATTTAGGGATTTGGGTCATTTGTTTAGCAAAGCAACAGAATCTGAGTTGAGTTACAGGGATGCTGGATTGTGGGGCAGACACAGACAAATACACTCACACCTAGGGGAAGTTTTGTAATGGGATGCTTTTTTGGACTGTGGGTGGAAAGCGGAGTTGCCATGGGGAGAACATGCAAATTCCTTACATTAAGGTCCCTGTTTGTCCTGCCTGTGAATCAAAACCCAGGAACCAAGAGTACATAAATATGTGTGTTTGTGTGTATATATATATATATTTTTATTTAAGTGGTATGTCCTCTCCAAACATGAATAAAGGTTTACGATCAACTGTAGCCATTATATGATATTTTTGCATGAATCTATCATTTTCTTTTGGACATGAATTTGTGGAAACGTGCCTCTTTTTTCCATCTGCCATCTAATTTGTAAGTAATGTAATTGTACAGGACAGACTGCAGGGAACCATGATAGCACACACTAACCAGCTCTTGAGCAGTAACAGGAAATCAGGCTTATCACACACTCAATCACATGTCAGTGTGTGTGCGAGAGCTGTAAAAAATGCCCCCTTACATTTTTGCCTGGATATTGTCATCCATGTCCGTTCTCTGCATATTAATGCTATTTAAATTGTGAGAGTAGTTTTTAGGTCAGTGTGTAATTTTGTATAAACCTTCACGAGAGTGACAAGCCTCGGTCGAAAAAATTATCTGAGAAGTGAGCCGTTTGAAGCAGGAAACACTGTCACCTTGTATTGGCCTGTGAATACCACAAAACCTGCTACAAAACTTCCTGCCTGCACAGGAAATGGTGACAGACTGAGTTAGAGGATTTTTTTGCAAAGGCGCCTCTTGTTTTCAGACTTTTAAATAGATGTGTTTTTTTTTTTTAAATGACTGTAAGAAACAAAGTAAATATTTTATGTAATTTATAGCTGTACATGTGTAATGTTTCTGATATGTCAGTATATATCATATCAGATAACATTTATGTTATATATATATCAGTAGATGGTTAAATGAAGTAACCTTTTTTTGTACATATGAAGTAAATTAAAACTGCTTTGCCCATTTCACAACAAACCTAAAGTGTTGGAGGACAAATGAAACCTGACACTAACATGGAAAAGCAACAGCTCTGGCTGCAGTCCCAACATTCTGAGTCATACTCAACTCTAAATACTGACAGCACATCGTTATGTGATGAACACGTTATAATTAAAGGCCTTCAATCAATGATGTATGTGCTGCTCAGCTTTAAACACCATTCCTTGTCAGTTTTTTCCAGTTTTCGTTTGGCCAGTTCCACTGTGTCACCACTAGGGGTGATGCCAACATTCTGTGAAGCCAGGGGTTTTACTATTGTACAACTAATTCCAAAAATTACAAAGTAACTTTTACAAAGTAAATTACAAAGTTGTGAATTTAATTTAGTACCTTGACTTGGCCATGTTTACAGCTTTAATAACACAAATATCACCCAGTTCCTGTTCTGTAAGCTTCGATTCTCAGCTTCAGGCAGGTTTTGCATGTTATTTTCATACTAATGTAGTGTAGTTTTTTTCTCTGGGTTCTCCTGGTTTTACCTGCCTGTAGTTTAAACATGCGTGCAGGTCTATTGGCTTGGAAATGACAAGGTGGCAGTGAATATGTGTAAATGTGTGTAGGCCCCAGTCCTACAGGAAAAGCATAAGGAAAGGAAAGGGAAAGTGTTGCCATGTGGACACGTACTAAAATAGAAACTGCAAAATATTACAGTGTTGGGGGCGGGGTATCTGTGGTTTCAATGGCTGTTATATCTATAGAACACTGAATGAATGCATGGACCTACCCCTTTATTGTAGATTATATTGAGATCCTATTTAATTTAATATTCACCACTTATCATACAGATGGACTTTGTAGTTTTATGATCACAGACTGTAGTCCATCTGTCTTCTTTGTTGTTGTTAGTCTCCTGTTGGTTCTCTGTTCTCTGTTGGCCAGGAGCATCACAGAACAGGTATCATTTGGGTGGTGGATTGTTTATTGTCAGTTCTGCAGTGACACTGATGCAGTGAGGGGGTTTTTAGTGCAGCAGTGCTGCTGTAGTTTCATTTCTCCACCTCAGTGACACTGCTGGGATAGGAATAATGCACCAACCCAATAACCCCTGCTCTGTGGTGGTACTATTGGGGTTCTGACCATTAAAACAAAGTAAAAGGGACACAGAACAGGTATCATTTAGGTGGTGGATTGTTGCACTAATGCTGTGAGGGGGTTTTAATGCAGCAGTGCTGCTGTAGTTTCATTTCTCCACCTCAGTGACACTGCTGGAATAGGAATAATGCCCCAACCCAGTAACCCCTGCTCTGTGGTGCTACTATTGATGTCCTGACCATTAGAACAGAGTAAAGGGGACGTACACAGTATGTACTGTAGAACACAAACAGATGGACTACAGTCTGGAATTGTAGAACTACAAAGTCCATCTTTGCATTAAGTGGAAAAAATAAACAATGTGCTTATTCTATACTATGGACAGGAGTGTACAGAGAGCAGTGCAAGCATAAATCTAAATTCTAACTATTAGGAATTAAAAGTCTATCTTAATGAGAAGTGGAACTGATACAATGAACTATAAGTGGAACAAAAAGGAGATGTGTCCAAACTTTTAACTGATGCTGAACATTCTAAAAGTTTCATCGATAGCTCACTAGGTATGGACAGGTTTCCTGAGTGATTGTACCACACGCATAGAGAACACAATGTTCTCCATTTCCATGAACTCATTACAGTGGAACCCAGATCCTCAATCCCGTCGTCCTGTTTGACAGTCACTTGTGTCTGTGTGATATTCCACCAAGGCCTGGGTGATACTGTGATGCTGAAATAGTGCCTCACATCTCTGAAGAGGTTTATCAGACGACTGCATCACTGTCTGTGTGAAAAATAAGGCAGTGGAAACTCCCCGTTTCTTTATTTACATCACACGATGGCTACTGTATCTCCATCCATCCATTTATTATCTCCCGCTTTATCCTCTATTAGGGTCGTGGGGGGGTTCCTCATGCCCATCCAGGGGAGAACGTTTCGGGCGCTGGGCAGATACACCCAGGACAGGACACCAATCTATCACTGAGCACACACTCACTCACACAGACACACTCTATATGGGGCATTTTGGAGAACTCAATTGACTTGATCCATGTTTTTGGACTGTGGGAGGAAACCGGAGAACCCGGAGGAAACCCACGTGGACACGGGGAGAACATGGAAACTCCACCCAGATTGGGATTCGAATTGGGAATCCCTTGTGCTAAGAGGATAACATGCCAAACACTAAACCATGTTCTGCTTTAATGCTTAAAATGAGAAACGAGACTCCCAAACCTGTTGACCCGAACAGGAAATGAGTTGAGCGTCAGCGCCTTCTGCATCCTGTTCCTGCAGGTCTTGAACTGACCCAGACTTTGAGCTGAAATTCAGCCAACCTTTGGCTCACCTGTAAATAGCTTTCTAAAAAACTGCCGAGTTAAATGCTTTATTTCTGAGTTTGCTTTGTAAAGATGTTTTCATTTTCAGATGTGTGCGCTTCGGATGTGGATTAGTAGAATAAAGGCCTCTTTTACTCGCTCCCTCCCCTTTTCTCCCTCCCTGTATCTTTCTGTTTCTCACAGTACACACAGCTAGTTTTGGATTCTGCAAGAGAGAAAAGGGACATGGAACAAAGACATGCTGAGATTAAGAAGAAGGTAATCACCCTCCCTTTCCCATCGATAAAGTAACAATGCTGCTGACTAATATTTAACCCTTTCTCAACCTTTTTCTAGTAAAACAGGTTGTAGATGGCTGCAGAGGTCTGTTTACTCGGTTTGCTGGTAACCTGACGTGAACTAACCAAAATAAACCAGACAATAAATGATGAATACGGTGTGGACCATCAGCTTTGGAAAATAATTGGCAAAAAATTAGTATTGGGCCAAAGTTCATGATCTGAGAATCACTAGAATTATTTTACCGTCTTACTAATAGTCAACCCTCTCCCCCCAAACACACACAAACACAGACACACATGTTTGTATGCATTGTGGGTAGCTTACATAGGTTTCCATTAATTTTGTATAACCTTACCCAAACAATAACCATAAACACAACCCCCTAACATTAACCATAACCATATATAACTTAAAACTAAATGATTTTCTTGGTGGGGACTACATGCAGAGATACAGAAGGTCACCACATGTGAGTGTTATGTATACCTGGTGTACACACAGAAACACACACACACACAGAAAACACACACACTTAATTCATAGACACATAAAAATAAGTACTACTGCCCCTACCTTGACCTAACTCCAGCCGTAACCTAACTCTAACCATAGGACATGTCTTTACTTTGATATTTAATGATTTACACGTGAGCCCGTGGGTCCCACAATTATGTGAGATGTTCACAGGTATGACTGTAAATTGGTTTTGCAGGTTACACTGTGATGCAGAGCGAGAGACTGTAGTCTCTACATGGTTCTCTGGTTTGTAAAGCAGCCTCTAAAAAAAAATAAAAAAAAGCACCAGTGAGCTCATAGAGGATCTATCAATATATCAGTTCATCTCTGAGGGTGTTGTAAACTTGTAGTGCTTTATTCACATGAGCTCCTGATGTGGACTGTTTAATCAGGTCCAGGTGTTCTTCACCTGCAGCACATCTGCGTGCAGCACACAGCAGAGTTCACACTTTGTTTAGGTTTGCAGTACAAGTGTGAAAGAGGCTCTCGACTTTTTAAAGCATACTTTCTCTACAGGACGTTAAAGCTTTGAACCATTTACAGGAAAGAGCTTAGTTTAAAAAAAACAAACAAAAAAAAAACAGTTAGACTCAAGAAATTGACAGGTTACAGTGTTAATGCTTTATTGAATTTTGCTTCTTAATAAATAAAAGTGAATAGCAGTGTCCAGGGGATGTTTTATAATGTGCAGTGTGGGCATTGTATATTGTACACTATTATAAGTTTAGTTTTGTATAAAAAATGTATACATTTATTACAAATTGCAAATTCATACAATATTATGAGTCCTGTGAGACTTTCATCCATCCATCCAGTATCTTCTGCTTAATCCTATATTAGGGTCGCAGGTGGGGGGGAGGGGGGGTTTCCCCCATGCCCCATGCCCCATGCCCCTTCAGGGGAGAACGTTTCGGGCGCTGGGCAGATACACCCAGGACAGGATGCCAATCTATCACTGGGCACACACTCACTTACTCACACAGACACACACTACATGGGGCAATTTGGAGAACTCAATTGACTTGATCCATGTTTTTGGACTGTGGGAGGAAACCGGAGAACCCGGAGGAAACCCCCGCAGACACGGGAACAACATGGAAACTTCACCCAGATGGGATTCGAACCGGGAGGAGAGGAGATCATGCTAACCACTAGGCCACCGTGCCGCCCTGTGTGACTTTCAGTGTTGTTTTACTATAGTGTAAAATCAGTATTCACACACAAATGAGTTAATAGTATGCAGTATGTAAATTAGGTGGCAATAAGGAATCCCCCAGAATCACAGTCGCATAAATCCAGGGGAAATTTCCAAAAAAAACATGCTTTGTATTATTGTAAACAATAGAATTTGTATTGTCATATTAATAAACAGCTTCATTTAAGTTCATTCTGGTTCTAGTTGACACATTTCCGAGCCGTTGTCGTTTTCGTAACTGCTTGTAATGCTGTTACCAGGACGAATCTTACGATGAATCAATATTGGACTTCAATCCAGATGCATCCAATGGCATCGCAATGGAGGGCTACCTTTACAAGAGGGCCAGCAATGCCTTTAAAACATGGAGCAGGTACCATACATTCAGCTTCCTTCAGCTTTATGTACTTTTTCAGCATCTTGACCCCATCATGGTGGCTGTTTGTATTCACTATTTTATGTTGGCAGCTCAAATGGAGATCACGAGTGCTTGTCATCTTTGTCTCACTCTGCTTTCTTGGCCAAAAAGCTGCTGTTGTTTTGAAGCCATTGATGCCATTGATGCTACAACAATGATTTGCTTGATGCAGTAGTTGTTGTGTGTGTGTGTGTTTATTGCAGACGCTGGTTTTCTATTCAGAAAAACCAACTGGTCTACCAAAAGAAATTCAAAGTACGGTTCACATGAGCTCTCTACATTCACCTTTAAAGTCCTGTTGTCATGGCTCGTATTTACTCAGCTAATTTGTTCATGTCTTTTAAAGGAGCAGCCCACTGTAGTGGTGGAAGACTTGCGCTTGTGCACAGTGAAGCCTTGCACTGAACAGGAGCGACGGTTCTGTTTTGAGGTTGTCTCTCCCTCCAAGTAAGTTTGTGAAATAGGTTTTTGGGAACACAATCCAAAAAATCCCTCTTGAACAAGTTCCATCCATCCATTGTCTTTATCCTCTATATTAGGGTTGTGGGGGCGTTCCCCATGCCCATCCAAGGGAGAACGTTTCGGGCACTGGGCAGATACACCAGGCAGGGCACCAATCTATCGCTGGACACACACTCACTCACACAAACACACTCTATATGGGGCAATTTGGAGAACTCAATTGACTTGATCCATGTTTTTGGACTGTGGGGGGAAACCGGAGAACCCGGAGGAAACCCACACGGACACGGAAAAACATGGAAACTCCACCCAGATGGGGATTCGAACCGGGAACCCCTAGTGCTGAGAGGAGAAAATGCTAATCACTAAGCCACCGTGCCGCCCTCTTGAACAAGTTAATAATGCAAAATAGATATTAGAAGTCATTTATAAAATTGTGATTAAAACTAATAAATACACTGATAATGCGTTTTAAATGCAATCCTGGGCGGCTCGGTGGCTTAGTGGTTAGCATGTTCTCCTCTCAGTGCTGGGGATCCAGATTCAAATCCCAATTTGAGTGGAGTTTCCATTTTTCTAATGGAACCTGCTGTTGCAAAGCTGGAGTAGAAACCTTTAATTCAGACTTATCAGGTCTCCATTATTCCGAGCCGGGGTGCTGGATTGCTGTGTCCTGTGTCTGTACATTGCTGTCATGCTGGGCTTGAAATAACTATTTTAAAAATCTGTTATTAATTAATGAGACCGTAATTAACTTAACAGCATGGAAAAGCACATTTCATATTAGATGACTGCATTCATATCAGTATTTAGGTAATGGTAATGTTTTTGTGTGTGTGTGCAGGAGCTGTCTGTTGCAGGCAGATTCCGAACGGCAGCAGCAAGGCTGGATGAGCGCTGTGCAGAACAGCATCGCCTCAGCGTTTCAGGAGAGGAGAGAGGACACACAGAGCCCCGTAAGACATATTTAATCACCTACACACCAATGTGGAGCTCCTCTGATTATTTTCTCATCATCTCAGCAGTTGTTAGTGTGAGCTATACTGATTAGCCCAAATAAATTGGACACCATGGAAGTGCTGAGCCGGGGAAAGTTATACATGCTGCTGTTATAAATGTGTTGGGATTTGCACCTGACATGATGTGATTTATTTTTTTCAGAATCAGAATACTTTAATAATCCCTTGGGGGGAAATTGCAGTTTCTACTGATGTTCCATTAGACGTCTTTATATATACAAAATATATTAAAAAAATTAATATTAAGTGCAATAAATATATACAAAAAATATGCAATAAATTAAAAGTAAAGTGGCATATGTACAGTGTTTATATATATATATATATATATATATATATATATATATATATACACACACACACACACACATAGGGGGGTCAGGTGAGGTGATGGTATAATGGTATAATATAATATAATATAGTATAATATAATATAATGGTATAATATAATATTGCACATAATATAATATTGCACATTTGAATACATGATGACATTATTGATTATTGCACATCAAAGTTGTATTACTGAGTGAAGAATTAAACAGACTGATTATATACAGATTGTACAGATGATACACATTTCAATAATAATAATACAGTATATGCTTAATGTTTCTAGACCTTTACAGCATATAGTTGACCACTTTATCCTGTGTGACTCACAAACGTTCTTTGTTTTCTTCCAGTAAACAATTACTCATACAAGCACAAATGCCTATAGTCCAATATACTGTTTAGAGCCAGTGTTGTTAACAACTCACAGGAAAACATCCAGAAATCACTAAAAGAAAGAGATAGCTGGGAGTTATTTTCAGTTTAAGCGTGTTGGCTTGAGTATTTGTAGTGGGTCCTCTATTTTTTCCCACAATATAGACTTACAGAGACCGGTCCATGACAGAAAACAAAGTCTGGATGCAAGTCCTCCTCATGCTTTTGGTGGATGCAGAATAATCCATTTGATTAGTGTGGACCATAATCAATCAATAAGATCAAGCATAAGTATAATTTGATTTGATTAAAATTTTGAGGTTTAGAACAGATTTGGTATTCACCAAAAGCCTTGGGTGTACCTTTAAAATGAAAGTTGTTTTTTTTGTATTTATAGTTCAAGTAATTTATTCATATAGAACTTTTTACAACTGTGCATATCATTTAGCTTGTGGCCTTGTGGTCGCTGCCCTGTATGTTTTATATATATATATATATATATATGTGTGTGTTTGTGTGTGTGTTTGTGTGTGTGTGTGTGTGTGTGTGTGTGTATATACATTGTTCAGAGGGTGCGCTGCAGCTCAGTATCAGCAAGCAGTCTTAGTTTGGGGAGTGAAGAAAAGCAGGGCTCAGGTCTTAAGGCTCTGGATGAGGTTCAGGGTATACCCGGAAATGGACACTGCTGTGACTGTGGAGAACCAGGACCGGACTGGGCCTCTATTAATCTGGGCATAACACTCTGTATCACCTGCTCTGGTATACACAGGTATTATACTATGTGGACACACACACACACACACACACACACACATTTGTTCACATGAATATTTACTCATTCCATCTATACAATGGGGTGGCACGGTGGTTTAGTGGTTTGCAAGTTCTCCTCTCAGCACTAGGGATTCCTGGTTCGAATCCCAATCTGGGTGGAGTTTCCATGTTCTCCCTGTGTCTGCGTGGGTTTCCTCCGGGTTCTCCGGTTTCCCCCCCAGTCTAATAACATGGATCAAGGTCAATTGAGTTCTCCAAATTGCCCCATATAGAGTGTGTTTGTGTAAGTGAGTGTGTGCCCAGCTATAGATTGGCGCCCTGTCCTGGGTGTATCTGCCCAGCGCCCGAGACGTTCTCCCCTGGATGGGCATGGGGAACCCCCCCTTGACCCTAATAGAGGGAGATAATGAATGAATGAATCTATACAATGTTAATATTCAAGTTAATATTCAGAGTTAATATTCAAGTTTACATCCTCACCACATGACACCTGCTCTACACCACTGTACTTATTACTTGTACCTATGTTGTTCTGACTTGTAGGAGTCTTGGTGTCCACTTTTCCAAAGTTCGCTCTCTAACGCTGGACTCGTGGGAGCCAGAGCTCGTCAAAGTAAAAATGCCTGCACCTCTCAGCACCTCACTTTTCTCTACACACGTCTAATCCAGGCTTTCATATTGTGTTAACATGCAAACTGATGATGCATTTATTTGATTAAGGCTGCAGATGAGCACAGCCCTGTAAAACAGAAGGAAAGCAGCTTGTTTAATTGTAGTTTATACTTTAAAACACTTAACAGTGTTTCATTAACAGTCAGTTTGCAGCTCTGCCATTTAAAGGATTCGGTTATTTTACATCTGTGCATTTGGATTTATTCCAATTGCAGAAGTCTTTCAAGTACAATTTTAATAAAAAGAAAAGTGGCTGATTGTTTTAGAGAATTTTAAGTAAGTAACTTGTCAGGAAGTGCAAAAGCTACGTCACATCCTTCTCTTTGGGTTTACAAGCAGGTTGCACCATGTCTATTGAGCTCGTAGGTGTGATTATTTTGTCCTTCCTGAGAAATGTGTTTATTTCAGTTACCAGATTAATGTAGAGATAAAAAATTACACCTTAATATAAAGCTGTGTGTGTGTGTGTGTGTGTGTGTGTGTGTGTGTGTGTGTGTCTTTCTAGCTAATGTGTGAGTTAGGAAACACTGCTATTAACCGGATCTATGAAGCTCGCATTGATGAAATCACCATTAAGAAACCACATCCTTCCAGCCCAAGGTAAGAGGTCTATCCTGAAAAGACTCAATCAAAACAATAAAACATAATAAATACCATTCCTCACAATGCAAACACTTCATGTTTTTACTCCATATAACACTTTCACAAAAACAATTTTTACAGTTACGCCATTCAAAGACATTTAAAATTTTAGTTTTCATGTTTTTGAAGACATTTTAAAGCCTTCGGTAACTTTTCTCATCGTTGTAACTGACTTGTTAGATGTACTCAATATTTTCACCAGATATTTAAAGGTTTAAGCCTTAGCTCTGACATTTTCTGACAAAATTGTAATAATACTATATTCAATATTATCTCTAACTTTACAGTCATTTTAATATGAGCCTTTTGTAAACCATGGAATTTAGATGATTGGGCTCCAAGTCAAATACATTTTGTCTTAAACAAATTGTCATTGGAAAAGAGTAATTAAAAATCTTTGCACCCCTTAGCAGAGTTCTCAAAGCATCTGCAAACTGTAGAGGCCTTCTTTAAATTGAGAGCATTACACGTGTATTACAGGAATGACATGCACTGCATACAATACAAGAGCTTTATAGTTTTAGATATTAGGTTAAGCCCGTTGGTTTGACAGTTTCTTATGGTGCCTCTTAAGAAAATGCATTGCCCAGAGCCCTGTTCTAGAGCTTTACTTTAATGTTCTATTTTTCCATCTGCCCTCTGGTGGTACTTTCTTAACACTGCACTGCAGAGTGAGCAGTCAGTGTATAAAAATAATATATATATTCATTCATTCATTATCTCCCGCTTATCCTCTATTAGGGTGGTGGTGGGGTTCCCCATGCCCATTCAGGGGAGAACGTCTCGGGCGCTGGGCAGATAGAACCAGGACAGGGCGCCAATCCATCGCTGGGCACACACTCACTCACACAGACACACTCTATAGGGGGCAATTTTGAGAATTCAATTAACTTGTTTCATGTTTTTTTGGACTGTGGGAGGAAACCGGAGAACCCGGAGGAAACTCACGCAGACACGGGGAGAACATGGAAACTCCACCCAGATGGGGATTCGAACCGGGAATCCCTAGCGCTGAGAGGCGAACGTGCTAACCACTAAGCCACCGTGCCCGTTGTATAAAAATAATTTATATATAATTATAATACATTATATAGACAAACGTCTCAGAGCATCTACATGAACATTAATAATATACTAATAATATATACTTTTTGCAAGAGGGTCCAGTGTGTGATGGACATTTTTGGCTATTTATTCAGAAGATATGTCTGCTAGTGCTGTTTACTTTTGTGTTTGCTGTCTGTTTTCAAGTTCTGTGTGTGTGTGTGTGTGTGTGTGTGTGTACATGTGTTTATATATCACAATAATTTTACAACAGTCATGTATACATAAAATCATAATAACTATCTCATGCACCATTTTAGAAAGTAAACTCATTTTTACAGCAAACTATACTCTATATATTAATACCTCAAAATAAAATGATGATGCTGACATCACTGTTTTTCTTTAACGCACATCAGAGAGAAATCAAAGGTAAAATGTTGCTGTATTAAATGCATGCCTTTTGATTTTTGTGATCTGTGTTGGTGAGAGCAGTTTATTTGTGTTGTGTTAAAGCGTGACGGTGTACATTCTTTGATCTGTTCTCAGGCGGGATAAGGAGTCATGGATACGCTCGAAATATGTGGAGAAGAAGTTTATTCACAAGCTTCCTGAGACGGGCCGTGGGACGCCCCTGCGGCGCTCCAGTGCACGACGCCTACGAGCAACCACACAAGAAAAAACTCGTCCTCCCCTCAAACCCAAACCCAGTAGATCGACCCTGCCACACAACACAGGTCACATACATGCAGACATACAGGACATATAGATTTACACAAACACACACTCGTTCACATAAAATATTATACATACACACACACACCGTGCAAATAGTGTAAATAAGATATCTTTTCAAATCTGTGTAATGACATTAGCAAAAAATTTGTTTCTATGTGAACTTATATCATGTGATGTCTTCTGCAGGTCTGACCCCGAGTGAAATCATGAAGAACAGTACTGGATCTCAAAAAGGTCTCACAGACAGCAATGCACACACATTCAGTTCACTGCACTGAGGAATGACCTTGTTATGAAAGAAAAGCTTTTTTTGTTTAACTGGCAATAAATTAAGCAACATACATTCATATGATATCATTCATTCATTCATTATCACCCGCTTTATCCTCTATTAGGGTCGCGGTGAGGTTCCCAATGCCCAACCAGGGGAGAATGTCTCGGGCGCTGGGCAGATACACCCAGGACAGGGTGCCAATCCATCGCTGGGCACACACTCACTCACTCAAACACATTCTATATGGGGCAATTTTGGAGAATTCATGTTTTTGGACTGTGGGAGGAAACCGGAGAACCCGGAGGAAACCCACGCGGACACAGGGAGAACATGGAAACTCCACCCAGATTGGGATTCGAACCGGGAATCCCTAGCGCTGAGAGGCGAACGTGCTAAACCACTAAGCCACCGTGCTGCCATACATATGATATCACTACAGTAAAATAAATAACAAATAATTTAGTAATGGGTTCATTTTGATAAAATTATTTGCTGTGTGGGATGTGTAGATCTAATTTATTCATTCATTCATTATTTTATGCTTTATCCTCTATTAGGGTCGCGGGGGGGTTCCCCATGCCCATCCAGGGGAGAACGTTTCGGGTGCTGGGCACATACACCCAGGACAGGGCGCCAATCTATCACTGGTCACACACTCACTCACACAGACACACTCTATATGGGGCAGTTTGGAGAACTCAATTGACTTGATCCATGTTTTTGGACTGTGGGAGGAAACCAGAGAACCCGGATGAAACCCACGCGGACACAGAAAGAACATGGAAACTCCACCCCGGTGGGGATTCAAACCGGGAATCCGTAGTGCTGAGAGGAGAACATGCTAAACCACTAAGCCACCGTGCCGCCAGATCTAATTCTGTGATATGAATTAAAAAACTTTTATTATTAACAAACATGTATAAAAAATACCCAACATGTAAACTTGTGAGCTATTTCTATTCATAATCATGACTTCTAAATCATTTATTGTGTGTTTTTTACTCATGCAGATGAGGAAGACGATGAAGAAGATTTAAGTGGCCTTCATCCAGGGGCTCTTCTGTACCGCTCTGCAGCACTTCAGCACTTCCCCGTGATGGCAGATGCTCTGGCTCATGGGGCTGATGTTAACTGGGTGAATGTGGGAGAACAGAGCAAAACGCCACTGATTCAGGCAGCGACTGTGGTGAGGCTGCGTGTTCGGGTTTTTCGGGCCTCATAAGCGAGTGGGTGTGGCAACTTAGTGGTTACGGTGTTGGACTATCAATCTAAAGGTTATGGGTTTCACTGAAGGTAACACTTAGTGCTGTATGGCCATCTCTGTGCTCTGGATAATTCAGTGATGAGACAATTACAGATTTCATGGTACGATTATTGTCAAAAAAAAAAAACTGTATTATATGATAATTGCAAAATGCAATAATTAATTTGACCAAAAAGTAAGAAATCAAAGGAAAGGATGATTTTGTGATTGAGCAAAGACAATGCAGGGCTTTTGCTGATTATTTACACCTGATTAAGTACTAAATTATTTTGTGAGAACCGAAATAATTTAAAGCACATATTCATATTCAGTTGTGGAAAACTAGGTTTTTCCTGTAAGGCGCAGTAGCTCAGTGGATATGGCATTGGGTTATCATTCTGAAGGTTGTGGGTTCAAATCCCAGGTCCACTGAAGTTACCAATGTGGGTCCTTGAGTAAGACCCTTAACCCTCATTGCTCCAGGAATGTTGTGATTAACCCTGTGTTCACCTTGTAAGTCGCTTTGGATAAAAGCGTCCAATAAATGACCAAATGTAAATGTAAGGACAAAGTAACAGACAGGCATAATACATATAAATCTCATCATCATGATCTTGAGATGTTCTTAAGATTTATTATTAGTAACGTTTTTAGTTGTAATTAATCGCAAATACGATTAATCTTCTCATTCCTATCCATCAAGTTGCGATGTTGTGTCCACTGTGGCGCTCATGAATTGGAACATTTGAAAGCTTTACAGTATTTTCTATATCATACAGGTTTTTTTTTTCTTTTTTACTCAAAAAATTCTTTATGTTGAAATTAAAAGGTCTTTTAGTTAAAGACACATTTTATCTCTATTTGTTATTAATCAAATAATTCCAAAGTGCACTTTTTTGTCTTATTTTATGTAGACTGTATATAAAAATTTGAACTTGAGTGAATAAGACTGTTTATCTGTCTACTCTTCAGAATTCACTCGCAGCGTGTGAGTTTCTGCTGCAGAATGGTGCTAATGTAAACCAGGGTGACGCCAATGGAAGAGGACCTTTACACCATGCAACTATACTGGGACATACGGGGTACACACACACACACACACACACACACACACACACACAGTGTTTTGCCACTGTCGTTTCACAAAAAAAAACAACTTAACTTTAAAAAAGCTGCTTTGGGACAATGTACTATTGTAAAAATGACAATTTATCTAAACTATATATAACCTAAGGGTGGAGTTTCCATGTTCTCCCCGTGTCTGCGTGGGTTTCCTCCGGGTTCTCCGGTTTCCTCCCACAGTCCAAAAACATGGATCAAGTCAATTGAATTCTTAAAAAAATTGCCCCCTATAGAGTGTGTCTGTGTGTGTGAGTATGTGCCCAGCGATGGATTGGCGCCCTGTACTGGGTCTATCTGCCCAGCGCCCGAGACGTTCTTCCCTGGATGGGCATGGGGAACCCCCCCGCGACCCTAATAGAGGATAAAGCTGGAGATAATGAATGAATGAATGAATGAATATATATAACCTAAATTTAATCCTCTTGGCAAAAAGGTCCTGAATTTAATTTTGATGATTTTGCAGGTTGGTCTGTCTTTTTCTGAAAAGAGGAGCTGATTACAACGCAAAGGACATCAATCAAAAAGACCCCATCTCTATAGCTGTAGACAGCGCCAATGCTGACATTGTGACTCTGTAAGTAAGGGGTTGGGAAATTGTTGGAATTATGAGATTTACATTGATAATGCATTTAACTGCTTTGTAAATAATTTGTAATTGTAAAATTTAACTTAAGCTTAACGGCATTTATTATATCTATATGTGGGTGCACATAATAATCTACTTATTTGTTTGACTTTTAATTACTCTCTCTCTCTCTCTCTTTTTTTCCTCACAGCCTTCGAATAGCCAAGATGAACAAGGAGATGCGGGAGATGGACGGCTTCGGCCAATCAGGTCAAACTGAGGGGCTGGGGGGTGCTGGGGGAGGTGGATCTGGGGATCTGATTTTTCAGACGAAGAAAAGCTTCCAAACTCTTAAAAACCAACTTAGCGGCTGGGCAATGGGGGGGCAGAACACATAGACACCCGGTGTGCCTGGGTGATATGGAAAATCAAGACATACGCTATTGCTAAAAATGTGTCATTTTATTTATATATAGTCCAAAACTGCAACCACATTGTTTCGTTGTCTATTTCAAAATGCACATTATGAAGAACAAGTCTGAGTTCTGAATCAATATTAAAACTTGCTGTATATTAGAAATACGTGGTTATTATGGATATACACAATATTCAGATATACCTCCCCTTACCAGCATTGCAAGCTGCAAGTGAGCCAGGACACTAAAGAATAGTTCCGCTTATATATCTGCTAATGTAAGACAAGGTGATATGTGTGATTTTACACATCTGTAAATATACAGTATGTACATAGGTTTTGTATGTAATCGTGTATAGTCAATATATTTATTTAAAAACCTTAAAAAAATTAAAAGAAGGTTTACATTTTATACAAATCTAAATCAGAACTCCCGTTTCACCTGCCCGGATGGGGGTGGGGAGGGGGGGGGTTACAGTCATTACATTTACACTACGTTTTCAGTGAGCAGGTCTGGTATAACTGATCGTTGTTAGTTTTGAGTGTGTTTTGCTGAGGGACTTCATGCCAGCTCGCCTCTCTGTCAGTGTCTCGATGTATGTATTGTTTTGCTGATTGTCTCTGTGCGTGTCTGTGTGTCCTGAGACGGACGGCCAAGTGTCTACTGCTTGCAGTGTATGTCGTCTGCGCTACATGTCACAGGTAATCGATCAGGCAAGCAGCTGTGCCTTCACTTCATTTCTGCTTGACAGTCTGCAGAATCACGTCCTATGCTTTTCCTGTCTAACACAGTCTCGTCACCGTTCTGCCGTTTTGCAGAAACAAGCTAAAGGCATGCAGCGGCTGGATCGATGCTCCGATCGATCGATCGATCTGATGATTAACACACTTCTGTGATTAACACATTTTTTTTGTGTGCCAAAAAATGGCCCAGACTAAAAATGAACTTCTTCATTGGACAGTCGTGATTGATGGGTCATGGTGGATTATGTACTGGACTGTGAGCCATGTCCTCAACCCCAAACTGCTTGACTTGTATGATGTATTGACCGCTTAAATAAACCCTTTTATTTAGGGGGAGCGGCACGGTGGTTTAGTGGTTAGCATGTTCGCCTCTCAGCGTTAGGGATTCCTGGTTCGAATCCCAATCTGCGTGGGTTTCCTCCGGGTTCTCCGGTTTCCTCCCACAGTCCAAAAACATGGATCAAGTCAATTGAATTCTCCAAATTGCCCCATATAGAGTGTGTCCGTGTGAGTGTGTGCCCTGTGATAGATTGGCACCCTGTCCTGGATTGTTATTATATATCTGCCCAGCGCCCAAAACGTTCTCCCCTGGATGGCATGGGGAACCCCCCACGACCCTAATATAGGACAAAGCAGAAGATAATGGATGAATGAATGATATAACTATAAGATTGATTTTTGTACAGTGTTCCTCAATCCTGGTTTTCCAACATTCTTATTGGTCTGCAGGTTTTTCCCCTTACACACCTGACTGAACTTATTAGCTGACTTTAAACTTTGGACCGGCTTAATCTGGGTGATGTCACACTGATGGAAGTGTAATCCGAGTCAGGATTGAGAAACATTTCAAAGAATCTGAACGAACATTCAGTACAAGTGTACAAGTTGCAACACAAAGCACCACGAAGAGCTAGTGTGACTGCAACTGGTCAGTTTTTAAAAACCAGACTGAGAAACTGGACTATAGATCTAAGATTTGAAAATGTAAATAGACGAAAACTCCTTTTAAGTAAGAAAAAAGTATAACATTAAAATAAATTAAAATGAAATGTAATTTATTATGAACAGAATTGATGAATGTGCAAAAAAAAGGACTAGAAATAAAGAAGAAAACTTATAAATGTAAACAGAGCTACTATATATGTTCTGAGCAGACATCCTGCATCGGATTCATATATTAGAATGTATCTAGTTATTATATTGGGGTGGCACGGTGGCTTAGTGTTTAGCATGTTCTCCCTTTCAGCACTAGGGATTCCTGGTTCGAATCCCCATCTGGGTGGAGTTTCCATGTTCTCCCCCTGTGCTCGTGGGTTTCCTCCGGGTTCTCCGGTTTCCTCCCACAGTCCAAAAACATGGATCAAGTCAATTGAGTTCTCCAAATTGCCCCATATAGTGTGTGTGTGAGTGAGTGTGTGTCCAGTGATAGATTGGTGTCCTGTCCTGGGTGTATCTGCCCAGCGCCCGAGACATTCTCCCCTGAATGGGCATGGGGAACCCCCCCCCCCCCGCAACCCTAATAGAGGATAAAGTGGAAGATAAAGAATGAATGGATAGTTATTATATTTAGTATTAATATGATGTTTTAGAAGGGTGGCACGGTGACTTAGTGTTTAGCATGTTCTCCTCTCAGCACTAGGGATTCCCGGTTCGAATCCCCATCTGGGTGGAGTTTCCATGTTCTCCCCTTGTCCGTGTGGGTTTCCTCCCACAGTCCAAAAACATGGATCAAGTCAATTTAGTTCTCCAAATTTCCCCATATAGAGAGTGTGTGTGAGTGAGTGTGTGCCCAGCGATAGATCGGTGTCCTGTCCTGGGTGTATCTGCCCAGCGCCCGAAACATTCTCCCCTGGATGGGCATGGGGAACCCCTACCGCAACCCTAAAAGAGGATAAAGCGGAAGATAAGAATAATGAATAAATGAATGATTATTCAGACTTTAGT
Organism: Corydoras maculifer; assembly: GCA_019802435.1. NCBI lineage: Eukaryota > Metazoa > Chordata > Actinopteri > Siluriformes > Callichthyidae > Corydoras > Corydoras maculifer. The sequence continues at coordinate 3,067,485 of JAFMOD010000064.1, read as the reverse complement.
GGCAGTTCAGCAGAGCAGAGTTCATACACACAACTGAGCCGGTCACCAATAATTAAAAAACGGCTCACACAGATGAAAAGCTTTCCGTCACTGTAACATAATAGTGTAAATAGCTCAGCTGCTCGATGTGCAAATCTGCAGTGCAGCTTCACCATTCTCTGTGAAATTCAAAAGCGATGACTGGGCCATTCCTCGTCATACAGAAGGCTAATACTCCAAAGTGGAACAAAGTGCCAGGTGATCCGCGCTTTGTATCAAATTGCTTAATTCCCACACTGTGGATAAAACAATTCCAACTTCAGCCCTCGGAAATCAATACACTGCAGATTAACTCCTAATCCTGTTTACCAGGTTGGAATGAAACCCCCTTACACGTTTTATATTGAACTTTAGGTGAAGGGCAGAAGCTCTTGTGATCTATTGCAGCATTCCATTGCCATTGTTTTGAAAGAACTTGCTACTTACAGTTGAATGTGGACTGAGTGTGTTAGGAAGAGTGTTACAACATCGTTACAGTATAACAGAAGTTTAAACGATGACGTGTATGACTTGAGGGTCATCTCTCTGCAGAAATTTCCATGTATGTTAGTATCAAGAGTGTGTGTAAACAACTCTGAATGATTTTATATGTTGCCCAGCGATAGGTTGGCGAAACGTTCTCCCCTGGATAAGCATGGGGAACCCCCCCCACCCGGGACCCTAATATAGGATATATATACAGTATATATATATTTGTGGGCGGCACGGTGGCTTAGTGGTTTAGCATGTTCTCCTCTCAGCAAAAGGGATTCCTGGTTCAAATCCCCATCTGGGTGGAGTTTCCATGTTCTCCCCGTGTCTGCGTGGGTTTCCTCCGGGTTCTCCGGTTTCCTCCCACTGTCCAAAAACATGGATCAAGTCAATTGAATTCTCCAAATTGCCCCATGTAGAGTGTGTCTGTGTGAGTGAGTGTGTGCCCAGCGATAGATTGGCGCCCTGTCCTGAGTCTATCTGCCCAGCGCCAAACGTTCTCCCCTGGATGGGCATGGGGAACCCCCCCCCCCACGACCCTAATAGAGGATAAAGCGGGAGATAATGAATGAATGAATGAATATATTTGTGGTGGAAAGATAATGATGCTGCAGTTTGAAGAGCAGTGGTGATGTGCTGTTGCATCTAATCAATTTGCATCTTGCATTAATTTAATATATCAATCAGTCTAATCTAAATCAATCTAATATATCAACCAGTCTAATCTAAATCAATCTAATATATCAATCAGTCTAATCTAAATAGCATGTGCTTGTTTATCGTTTGATATTTACTTGATTTTCTGTATTTAATCGCTCTGATCACTCTGTCTTTGTCCTATTGCAGGTGATGAAACCTATCATGATATATTCAGGGATTTCTCCCAAATGGCTTCCAACAACCCCGAGAAGCTGAAACGGCGCAGTACTGACATTAAAACTCCATGAGCAGCAGGTGGCGTCGCAGCACCAATGTTCTCGCTCTGCCTCAAACAGTGGAAGACGAGGACACATGCAGCTCTGGTGCTTCTGCTTATGAACGAGGAACTGCTTATGAAATCTGTACTGATATGGACACGGCCATGTGCATTTCACCTCGACCTTTGAACCTGAAACCTGCTGCAGCGTGATGTCATCAGTTCAGTAGAGTCAGAACGTCAGTACAACATTTGCCACAATCATCAGGGTATCAGCAGTAGTTAACCCTAGCTTTATATATATTTATATATGCAGTATTAGTAAAAAGTTAGGACACGCCTCCTTTTAGTTCCACTTACAGTAAAGATGGACTTTGTAGTTCTATAATTCCAGACTGTAGTCCATCTGTTAGTGTTCTACAGTACATACTGTGTACATCCCCTTTACTCTGTTCTAATGGACAAGACCCTAATAGTAGCACCACAGAGCAGGGGTTATTGGGTTGGGGCATTAGTCCTATCCCAGCAGTGTCACTGAGGTGGAGAAATGTAACTACAGCAGCACTGATGCTGTGAGGGTGTTTTAGTGCAGCAATCCAACAATCCACCACCCAAATGATACCTGTTCTGTGGTGGTCCTGACCAACAGAGAACAGAGAACCAACAGGAGACTGACAACAACAAAGAACACAGATGAACCACAGGCTGTTATCTGTATGGTAAGTGGAGGAAATAGATAATGGACAAGAAGGGGGCGTGTCCAAACTTTTAAGTGGTACTCTCTCTCTCTCTCTCTATATATATATATATTAAAAATCATCTACAAATTTGTTATATTTTCTAAAATCTTCCTGTTACTCATTATCTTTCAATATAAGAGACTGAATTATATTTCCATATGAACAGTTGCCTGCTGTGTAAAACAGCTCTGTGTCCAAATGGCTGGGATGTAATTTATTCTGCCTTTTTATTATTTTTTTCATAGTTTTTCTGTCACTTAAATAGTATGCATCATTGTGTTTTGTAGCAACACATCTAAGCGATGTCTGATGTCTGATCAGAGAGGCAGTAAGAAATGAAATGGCTTGATGGATTGTCTTGGCAATCTTTTCTATCGTTCAATATAAGCTGTAAAGATGATCTGTTACAGGAGTTTTATTTAAATAAAATACAAAAAAATGATGGAAAATAATGTTGAAAAGCTCAGTGTTTCACTTTCTGCGACAGCAGTGTGGCAGACTTTAAAAGAACTGTTTTTCGTGCATGAAGTCAGACAGAGGCACTTCCCACTTTTGCTCTGTGTTGAAGTTCATGAGTGATTATGAACACATGATCGGTCACGATTTTCTCTTTCACTGAAGTGTAAATAAGAGGTTACACACAGGCTTTATTCAGTAAAGGAGTAAAGTCCTTATCTAAAAAAATGAAGGCTCACATTTCACTCACAAAAAAAGCCAATATGTTGCATAAGATTTGACTTAATAACAGGTTTACTGGTTGAACCCTCTGTTTTCCAAAAAAAAAAAAAAAAAAAAAAATCACCCAAAATAAAGTATGAAATGGTTATAAAATTTAGCTGCAGTTAACTTTTATTGTAAAGGCTGTGGTTTGAGCACCACTGTGCACCAGTGGTTAGGATGTCCACCTAGTGTATGCCCCATGTATCTGTGTGTGGCGTGGATGTCCTGAGTGTATCTGCCCAACGCCTGTAATCTAGGATGAGCACAGGAAGCACCTCACGACCCCAACAAAATTAAGTGGAAGATAAGGGGTGGGTGGATGTCTGGCTGCTCTATATTGCATCTATATTGTCTGTGTGTGTGTTAGTAAGTGTTTGCCCAGCGATAGATTGGTGCCCTGTCCTGGGAGATATGTTTTCTTCTCTTACCCAGTAAAAAAAAATGCCATGTCTTAAGATTAATGATTCTGAGAAATGCAAGTGTAGCAGTAATGACTTTAGTCGGTCACAATTTTCCATCAGCAGTACAGACAGCGCATGATGTTTTTATACCTGCAAAAAACCTTGAATAGAAATATTATTAGAACACTGGTTCCTCCTCAGCGGCACGGTGGCTTAGTGGTTTAGCATGTTCTCCTCTCAGCACTAGGGATTCCCGCTTCGAATCCCCATCTGGGTGGAGTTTCCATGTTCTCCCTGTGTCCGTGTGGGTTTCTTCTGGGTTCTCCGGTTTCCTCCCACAGTCCAAAAACATGGATCAAGTCAATTGAATTCTCAAAATTGCCCCATATAGAGTGTGTCTGTGTGTATAAGTGTGTGCCCAGCAATAGATTGCCACTCTATCCTGGGTGTATCTGCCCAGCGCCCGAAACGTTCTCCCCTGGATGGGCATTGGGAACCCCCCCGCGACCCTAATAGAGGATAAAGCTGAAGATAATGAATGAATGAATGGCTCCTCATCATGTAGATGCCACACCTGAATACTTTAATGGAATGTTATTAATGGCTGAGCCATGAATAAATAAAGCAGTCTCATATTTATGAGCTGTTTTTAAACCTATACCAACTAGTTACTGTTCTTATTTCCAGTCCTTGAACCTCATTCTTGGTTTTCACCTTTTGGTCTGGTCCACTGTGTCGGCTGCACTGACTGACGTCCTGCTGGTCTCAGTGTCCAGTTCACATTTAGGGTTATGAGTCCTTTCACCGCTTTGGGGCTGCAGTGTTCCAATCTTAGCATCTACAGCCAGTCCCTGTTTGAGCAGCTCATCCTCAATACACTCGCTCTCAGCAGTTTTCTTTGGCTGGAGGGGTGGAGGGTTGGTGCAGGAACAAAAGTGAGGGAGGGTCGCTGTTATCACGGTGCCCAGAAGGAGAAATCCTCCAGCGGTTACAAACGAGCAAACATAAGAGCCTGTGAGGTCCCTCAACCAACCTGAAATCAGAGGAGAAATAATTATATACTGCATTATATTTACACTGCGCTGTCATTCAGGAATATTATTGGGTATTAATGTGTACACGTCTCATACATATCATACAGTAACCACAGTAACACATATTTAATAAAATAAAAAAATTTCTTTAATAAAAGAAAGGGGGGGGGGGGGGGGGGGGGGGGGGGGGGGGGGGGGGGGGGGGGGGGGGGGGGGGGGGGGGGGGGGGGGGGGGGGGGGGGGGGGGGGGGGGGGGGGGGGGGGGGGGGGGGGGGGGGGTTCCCCATGCCCATCCAGCGGAGAATGTTTCGGGCGCTGGGAAAATACACCCAGGACAGGATGCCAATCTATCACTGGGCACACACACACTCACACAGACACACTCTATATGGGGCAATTTGGAGAACTCAATTGACTTGATCCATGTTTTTGGACTGTGGGAGGAAACCGGAGAACCCGAAGGAAACCCACGCAGACACGGGGAGAACATGAAAACTCCACCCAGTTTGAGATTCAAAGCGGGAATCCCTAGTGCTGAGAGGAGAACATGCTAAACCACTAAGCCACCGTGCCGCGGATCGGGAATCGAACCAGAGAAAGCTGGTTCCCTGACCACAAGCCCATGACTGCCCTAAAAGCCCATGACAAAATTATTATAGTCAGTGATAATGATTAAGATTACTACAGATTATTATTATATAAGGATTATTATTTAGTATAATATTAATAATCCTGGTCATTTTACACAGCACTAAATCTTATGTTGGCTACAAAAGTCAAATCTTTTTATTTTATTAAAAAATATCTATATAATTAAGTAGAATGTAAACTGTATAAAACTATAATAGTTGAATGTAAATAAAGCACTGAGCTGATGAACAGACGTGTGTACGGAACATGGGCCGTTTCGGAAAGATGCCAAACAGAACAAAGGTCTTTAAAACTAAATGCTAAAACCTGAAGTAATAATTAAACAGAGGAGCAGCTCAAATCAACTGACACACACACACACACACACACACACACACACACACACACACACACACACACACACACACACACACCTCATCACGTTAAAGAGTTTTACATGTCTGAAGACAGTGGCTCTTATATCGTTTCATGTGTTCGTTGGGTCTTTTGGTACAAATAAAATGTTATATGAATTTTTTTTCATTAAACTTACGGGGTGGCACTGAGGTGTAGAGGTCAGCATGTTCACCTCTCAGCGCTGGAGATCCAGGTTCGAATCTCGATCTGGGTGAAGTTTTCATTCATTCATTCATTCATTCATTATCTTCCGCTTTATCCTCTAGGGGGGTTCCCCATGCTCATCCAGGGGAGAACGTCTCGGGCGCTGGGCAGATAAACCCAGGACAGCACGCCAATCTATCGCTGGGCACACACTCACTCACACAGACACACTCTATATGGGGCAATTTGAAGAACTCAATTGACTTGATCCATGTTTTTGGACTGTGGGAGGAAACCGGGGAACCCGGAGGAAACCCACGTGGACACGGGGAGAATATGGGAACTCCATCAAGATGAAGGGGGTTCGAAGGGATTCGAACCGAGAATCCCTAGCGCTGAGAGGAGAACATGCTAAACACTAAGCCACCGTGCCGCCCGGGTGAAGTTTTCATGTACTCCAAATCCATGGATTCAAGGTGAATTAGCTGCTTTGATATGCCCCGATATAGTATGTGAGTGGGTGTGTGCCTAGCAATAGATTGGCACCCTGTCCTGGGTGTATCTGCCCAGCCCAAACGTTCTCCCCTGGATGGGCATGTGGAACCGCCCTGATGTGACCCTCGTATATGATTATTAGTTATAAACCTGAAGGTTATGATATGCGGGGCAGTTGAGGCTTGTGGTTAAGGAACCAACATTGAGAACTGAAGGTCAATACCCAGCCCCACCAAGCACTATGGATGAAGTGCCCTTGGGCAAGTCACCTAAACCTAATTGCGTCCTGGGCGCCGCATAAAGGACTGCTCATTCATCGATGAAATCAAGGCTACAACCAAAAACCGCAGCTCCATACCTGAAAGCGGAGCTCCCAGAAGTCCTCCCACACTCTCGATAAGCTGCAAGAGGCCAAGTGCACCCACCATGCGTTCCATTCCCACGATCTCCGGCACCACGGCGAACACCAGTGGAGTCATGGCACCAGCACAGAAGCCGTACGCCAGGCCCACCGCCAACAGTCCAGCATAGTTGCCTTGCTGAGAGCAAAGGGGCAGCAGCAGGAGAAACAACCCCACTAATGCCGTCCATACAGACAGCAGGTGAAGTACACGCACCCGCCGCAGGTCAGAGGCCCAGCCGGACACCACCCGCCCGACGATGTCGGTCACGCCGGTGCTGGAGATAACAAACGCGGCCTGGAGCTCGCTGAATCCCACGTGGCGACTGTGGGCCACCAGGTGAACATAAGGGATGAAGTAGCCAGCGTTGAAGCATGTGACCGCCAGGCTGTAGGTGAGAAAACCTCGGTGGGAGAGCAGCGAGAGCTCGAAGTACTCGCAAACACGCAAAAGGAAACCCGCACAGCTCCTTGACTTGCTGGAGCTTTCCACCTGCAAGAGAGAGACCAGCTGATGCACTGAACTGCTACTCGAGGGGTTTTTAAACGGCTGCTTTAGTAGCAATAATGTTCTACACGTTCTAATTAATCTGTTAAACACAATATCAGGAGGACGAATACTTTTTTTTAGTTTCTCCAACATAAAAGTTTTTATACCGTCACTTAAAACATAGGCTTAGTGGTTTAGCATGTTCTCCTCTCAGCACTAGGGATTCCCGGTTCGAATCCCAATCTGGGTGGAGGTTCCATGTTCTCCCCATGTCCGCGTGAGTTTCCTCCGGGTTCTCCGGTTTTCTCCCACAGTCCAAAACCATGGATCAAGTCAATTCATTCATCCATTATCTTCCGCTTTCCAGGGGGGGGGATCCAAAAACATGGATCAAGTCAATTGAGTTCTCCAAATTGCCCGCTATAGAGTGTGTCTGTGTGAGTGAGTGTGTGCCCAGCGATAGACTGGCGCCCTGTCCTGGGTTTAACTGCCCGGCGCCCGAAACGTTCTCCCCTGGATGAACATGAGGAACCACCCCCTGTGACCCTAATAGAGGATAAAGCGGGAGATAATGAATGAATGAATGAATGTATTTGTATACTGTAACATACAGGGTTAGTTACAAACGCAGACCTTCCTCACACTGGGGCTTGAACACATGAGCTTTGGCTTTAAACCTAAATACATTTAATATCCTTCAGCTGAGAAACTTAAAACAACATGTGTTAGTTTAAATGCTTATAGAAAGTTCATCCAAAACCCCGAAAATGTTAACTACCATTTTTACCACAGCTCTGGGAGATCCAAGAGGTCGAATCAGAGCACCACCAGCCACCATGTTGAGACTAAGGCCACCAAGTATTAGGAGCGCCCCACGCCAACCATACGTCTGCACCAGGTACTGAAAGAGCGGAGAAAATGCGAAGGAGGACATACCCACGCCTGTAAAGCCCAAGCCTATGGCCAGGGAGCGCCGTTTACTGAAGTACTGCATTACAGAGGCCACTGTAGGAGTAAAGACCAGAGCCCACCCCAAACCTGGAGACAGCAAATAAGACAGAGTTATAGAACGGGGTGAATAAACAAAGCACTTAGACTCAACATACGAATGTAATTACCTGAAATGAGCCCCATGGTCAGGTAAAGGTGAGTAAGCGTTTTAGCCTGAGAAGCCAGAATAAGCCCCAAACCGGAGAGGAAGCCTCCCAACATGATAACACGGCGCGCTCCGTATGCATTACAAGCAGCTGTGCCAACGGGACCTGCACATACATGTCCACATCGAGAGATTAAGCATATAAGCAGCCACCATCAGGGTCACTGAGGTGTTTAAATGAAACTACAGCAGCACTGCTGCACTGAAACCCCCCTCACTGCATCAGTGTCACTGCAGAACTGACAAGAAACAATCCACCACCCAAATGATACCTGTTCTGTGACGCTGACCAACAGAGAACAGAGAACCAACAGGAGACTAACAACAACGAAGAACACAGATGAACTACAGTCTGTATTTTAAGTCTATCTATATGGTAAGTGGCCGGCACGGTGGCTTAGTGTTTAGCATGTTCTCCTCTCAGCACTAGGCATTCCCACTTCGAATCCCAATCCCATGGTGGAGTTTCCATGTTCTCCCTGTGTCCGCGTGGGTTTCCTCCGGGTTCTCCGGTTTCCTCCCACAGTCCAAAAACATGGATCAAGTCAATTGAGTTCTCCAAATTGCCCCATATAGAGTGTGTATGCGTGCGTGTCTGTGAGTGTGTGACCAGTGATAGATTGGCGCCCTGTCCTGGGTGTATCTGCCCAGCGCCCGAGACGTTCTCCCCTGGATGGGCATGGGAAACCACCCCGCAACCCTAATAGAGAATAAAATGGAAGATGATGAATGAATGAATATATGCTAAGTGGAGAAAATAGAGAATGGACCAAGAGGGGGGGGGGGTCCAAACTTTATGAAGTCATTGCGCTACATGATAAGGACATCGCTTACTCATTAACTGCTGTATGGCCACGCCTATGGAGGTAATCCAGGAAACCGCCTGCGCACTCTCCCCGAAGTACTGCACGAACTCCACAAAGAAAACCCCCAGACTGCGGAGAAGCCCAAACACCAGCGCCGAGGCCAAAAAGAGTGAGGCCACCACCACCCAGCCCCAGCCTCCATCTGGAGCTTCCACCTGAGACTTCTGCTGATGATTAACCATCACTGTTTCCTGAAATGAAAGAGACATATGAATGAAAATGACCGCCAAACTGTTTATACAGCAAAAACTGACCTTTAACACATTAACTACATTTCTACCTATGAACTTTGTTCTACTAACCCCACTCCTGTGCTTAAAAAACACAAACAGATGTTTATCTTCCCCGCAGCATTAAATATCAAGATTCCTTGTCCATTGAAACAGAAATTGAACTGTATTTTTTTATAATCTGTAGGCAATAATAAATAATAATAGTAATAATAATAATAGTTTTATGTTAATTCTTGTGAGCTTATTATCATAAATATATTTTTTTACAGCATCATCTTCAAAAAAATTAATGTAACTAAAATTTTTTCATTCATTCATTCATTATCTTCCGCTTTATCCTCTATTAGGGTTGCGGGGGGGGGGGGGTTCCCCATGCCCATTCAGTGGAGAACGTCTCGGGCGCTGGGCAGATACACCAAGGACAGGGCGCCAATCCATCGCTGGACAAACACTCACTCACACAGACACACTCTATATGGGGCAATTTTGAGAATTCAATTGACTTGATCCATGTTTTTGGACTGTGGGAGGAAACTGGAGAACCCGGAGGAAACACACAAGGACACAGGGAGAACATGGAAACTCCACCCAGATGGGGATTCGAACCGGGATTCCCTAGTGCTGAGAGGAGAACGTGCTAAACCACTAATCCACCGTACCGCCACACTACAATTTTTAAAAACAATAAAGAAAAGCTTAAAAGATACACCTTGCCACAGTAATTTAGTTATTAGTAACAGCGACTTTTATTTTGACATCTATAGAGATGTGTAATTATTTAAACCGGTCAGTCGCTTTTTCTTTTCTCTCATCGACAACCGAAATCATCATCACAATTAACTTTATTAATATTGTTATAAATACGTCTGATGTTGTGTATGAAATATTTTGTATTTGAAACCAACAGAACCGTAAAGCGGGTTTTCTGATATTTACATTGTAAGACAGTGAGTACATAATAAAAGCATGTGAATGAAACTGTGGTTCTCACCTGCTGTCTGGGTCTTTAGTTTCTCTCGCGCGTCCTCCTCGTTGTGTTTGTAACATGTCTCTGTCTCTGTCTCTGTCTCTGTCTCTGTCTGTCTCTGTGTCTCTGTCTCTGTCTCTCTGTCTCTGTCTCTGTCTCTGTGTCTCTGATGGGGTTTCACTTGCACGCTCTTCTGTTCGCCTTCTTTAATCTACAGGCGCTCTGGAGCTGACTGGGGCTGTGACGTCAGGACCGAGTAACGGCGAGCTGGGTATAACACTAGAGGTCGCTGTTTGCTTAAAAGTAATGGATATTCAATAACTCATTATCTTCCTCTACTAGGGTTGCGGGGGGTGGGGGGTATTGTCGTCGTCCCCTCACACACACAAACACACACACACACACACACACACACACACACACACACACACACACACACTAACATACACACTGTATAGGGGCAACTTAGAGCATTCAGTGTGTAGGTGTTATTTAAAACCTGACAGTAATCCATGTTTATATAAAGTGGATGCACTCTATTTATATAAGTAAAAATATATATGTATATATATTTTACCTCACAATAAATATGTCATTGTGAATTCAAAGACTTTCAATTACATTCAATCTCATTTATGTAGCATTGCATTTTATCTTACCTCATATTGTCTTGTGTTATCTGATTATCTCATTTTTCTTGTCTTGTCTATCTTGTCTTTAAATACAGACGCTGGTGAAACAGCTTCTTCAGGAATGACGAAATTTGGTGATTACAACATCAGTTTCAACAATGGTGTTAAAGTAATGGTGTTAAAGTAATGGTGTTAAAGTAATGGTGTTAAAGTAATGGTGTTAAAATTTGTTAATGTAATGGTGTTAAATTGTGTTAAAGTAATGGTGTTAAAGTGTTTTAATGTGATGGTGTTAAATGGTGTTAAAGTAATTGTGTTAAATGGTGCGAAATTGTGTTAAATTAATGGTGTTAAAGTAATAGTGTTAAATGGTGTTAAAGTAATGGTGTTAAATGGTGTTAAAGTAATAGTGTTAAAGTAATGGTGTTAAAGTAATGGTGTTAAAGTAATGGTGTTAAAGGAATGGTGTTAAATGGTGTTAAAGTAATGGTGTTAAAGTAATGGTGTTAAAGTAATGGTGTTAAAGTAATGGTGTTAAATGGTGTTAAAGTAATGGTGTTACTTCACTTTATTAAAAGCAAAAGCAAAGAAATGAGATCTTCTATCTTTACTTATCTTCACATCGTTAATGCAACTAATACTTATAACATTTGGAGCAACAAATAAAATCATCACCAATCAGAAGTATATAATATAATAAATCATTAGCTTTATAAACAAAATTACTAATGTGCACTGTATGGTTTTCACATGGGTTTATGCTGCCACCCACTGACCACTGTATGCTTCTACTGTAACCATATATACTTTAATTGTGACTCCAAGCAGTGTCACTGAGGTGTTTAAATGAAACTACAGCAGCTCTGCTGCACTGAAACCCCCCTCACTGCATCAGTGTCACTGACTTTTCTGTACTTTTACTTTAATACTTATACTTTTCCAGCTAGAAGTGTTTATACTATTATATTTATTTATATATTATTTAGCAGCACGGTGGTTAGCATGTTCCCCTTTCAGCACTAGGGATTCCCGGTTCGAATCCCCATCTGGGTGGAGTTTCCATGTTCTCCCCGTGTCTGTGTGGGTTTCCTCCGGGTTCTCCGGTTTCCTCCCGCAGTCCAAAAACATGGATCAAGTCAATTAAATTCTCAAAAATTGCCCCATATAGAGTGTGTCTGTGTGAGTGAGTGTGTGCCCAGCGATGGATTGGCACCCTGTCCTGGGTGTATCTGCCCAGCGCCCGAAACGATCTCCCCTGGATGGCCATGGGGAACCCCTCCGTGACCCTAATAGAGGATAAAGCGGAAGATAATGAATGAATAAATATTATTTATATATTTTATATTGCTGATATATGTTTCATGATTTATTTAGGATTTAGTGGTGAAACGAGGAGGCAATGATCTGCTGAGTTTCCCTTTTACAACAGAAAACCAAACATATACTTCCTTGTGTTAACAAACCATAAATAGAATTTACAGTAGGTCAATAAATGTAACCAGGTATCAAAGGGCATGAGGACGTTTCAGTCGGTTCACCTCATGTGTCTATCATAGGCTGGCACACAAAGCTTCAGCTGTTCTTTAGTTATCAGCTTATCAGCTCCACTCTGCTCGAATCTTTATTTTCTGTTAGTCACAGCGCAGATCAATTCTCAGCATATTTTGCTATCTGGGGGTTTATATAGTGGGTTTCTTTGTTTCAGAGCTTAAAAAGAACACAGCGCTCACATCTAGAGATGTGTTGTACAGGAAAGTGTGCGCGGTTAGTGGGGTTCATTTTACTGACCTCTGCCTTTTTGTGTATGATAGCCAACTTGTTGCTTTTCTTTCCTAATGGTGAACAACTGGAAAACGATCAGATCACACTGCAGGTCTGGCTGATGGGGGGACTCTTAGGTGGAGGACTGTTTGTAAGTAACAGGGCGAAATCAAGCCTTTCTATTATTTTCTTTTTGAGCTTAAATCACTTGACTTTTTAAACAGTTGTTAAATTGCTATATGATTCTGACATGCGGCTGAAAATTCTCTGTGATATCCTAAATTATTTATCTTCTTTTAATTATTTAGTTCAATTGTGATATTAGTAAAAATTTCATGATGACTTTTTGTTCTGGTTGACTTTTTGTTGCTCATCAGATGCTGTGTCCGAGTTGTTCGGCTATCAGAGCAGGTGGTAAGGGCTGTTGTGGTAAAGGATGTTGTGGAAATCGCTGTCGTGTAAGTAAAACTAATTCAAAAGCTGTTAAGACTGTCAATTTAGAAACAGAATAAAATAATAATTTAAACGGAAGCTGGATGAAAATAAAAAGTCTTTTTTTTGTTTGAATAGTGATAGTGTTTCACAGATCACTCAACCTGGTAAATGAGTAATAAACCCACAGCACACTGCACACCCACAGACATTATGTCTGGTGCTCCACTGAAAAGATTTCCTTTTTTACATTTAGATTTTTCTAAATGTTCAGAATCTAGAATGTTCAAGTTACAGTGATGAAGGTTTTGTTCAGTAGAAAATCTCACAGTGTTACATGTAGTGTGTGTGTGTGTGTGTGTGTGTGTGTGTGTGTGTGTGTGTGTGTGTGTGTGTGTGTGTGTGTGTGTGTGGGTGTGTGTGTGGGTGTGTGTGTGTGTGTGTGTGTTTGTAGATGCTGAGCTCTGTGTTCTCCTCATTGTTTGGACTGATTGGAGCCATTTACAACACCAGCATCGCCTCTGCTGCACTGGCCACTGGACCAAAATGTCGTATAGATGACAACGTTTGGGCTTCTCCATTTGAGACGTAAATAAAACCTAAACTCTTGTCCAATATTAATTAAAATTTACACACATATATATATATTAAATTCATTCATTCATTTATTATCTTCCGTTTCATCCGATATTAGGGTCGTGGTGGGGTTCCCCATGCCCATCCAGAGGAGAACGTTTCGGGCGCTGGGCAGATACACCCTGGACAGGATGCCAATCTATCACTGGGCACACACTCACACACACAGACACGCACGCATACACAATCTTTATGGGGCAATTTGGAGAACTCAATTGACTTGATCCATCTTTTTGGACTGTGGGAGGAAACCGGAGAACCCAGAGGAAACTCACACAGACACGGGGAGAACATGGAAACTCTACCCAGATGGGGATTTGAACCGGGAATCCCCAGTGCTGAGAGGAGAACATGCTAACCACTAAGCCACCGTGCTGCCATATACTTATATATACAGTATATATATATATATATATATATATATATATATATATATATATATATGTATACATACACACACAAACATACACATATACTATATGAATATATATTGCAGGTATAAGATTTCTTAACTGTTCTGTCTCTTCTCGCTTTCTTACAGAAACAGCAGCTACTTGGTTAATAAATCGTCGTGGTCTGAATGTGTTTTTCCAAAGGATATAGTCCTTTGGCACGTGGTTTTTTTCTCCATCTTAATGAGCCTGGGTGCCCTGCAGGTGATGCTCTTAGGTGTCCAGGTGATTAATGGCTGCCTGGGTTGTGTATGTGGAGACTGCCGTAAGAAAAATGAGGTAAACTGAACAGCATCAACTTTGGCATTATGAAATTTTTATGAAGGTTGTATGCTTGGTGATTATCCTAACATTTTTTTCCATCGGTGATAAATGTAGGAGTAATTGACAAGTAAGGTAGATAAGGTGCACAAAAAATCAATAAAAGTTGAATATTAAACCCAGCAGATGATTATGGTTGCACTGGACTGGTAAGCATGTGGTTCAAGGCATTTTTTCATCTCTGTATTGCACTGTATTTCATATAGTTTAAAGCCCCTAATAAAAAACTCCTAATAATGAAAATGCGAGTCAAAGAACTTTAATATAAAAAAAATCCATTCATCAAACTAAAGATCACTAATCAGTATTTGTGTCTGTATTGCAGGATGATGATGGCTTGTGAAGATATTACATTTAATGAAATTGAATTTTAAAATACACAGAGCTAGCTTTGTTTACACTCTCAAACTCATCTCCATTCCTGCTTTTGGTTAAGAAAGTTCATTTATAAGATCGATGTCTAGAATGTCAGGCGTCACGTTTGATCACCATGTTCACACCAACAATAAAGAAGTTCTTCATGTTCGTTTTTACTAAAGTTTTTTTGTTGTATTACGTATTGATGGGACATGGCTGGCTTTGTCTGGTTACATTCAGCCTGTTTTCCATTAAACTCTGACATTAAAAATAATTAAAGATTCTCTGAGTTTTTGACAGCTTACTTATTAAAATCTTTTGCGTAATATTACAGAAATCTGTTTCATGAAAACATGACCCACTGTGTGTGGTAGCTCAGTGGTTAGGGTGTTGGGCTATCAATCTGAAGATTGTGGGTTCAAATCCCAGGTCTACTGTCAAAATCAATGTGGGTCCTTTAGCAAGGCCCTTAACTCTAATTGCTCCGGGGATGCTGTGGCCAACCCTGTATTCTTGGGATACTTGTAATTCATTAAATTACCAAATGTAATTATGTTTTAATATTCCATAAGCATCTGTTGTCAGCATTCATTCATTCATTCATTCATTATCTCCCACTTTATGCTCTATTAGGGTCGCGGGAGGGTTCCCCATGCCCATCCAGGGGAGAACGTTTCAGGCGCTGGGCAGATACAGCCAGGACAGGGCGCCAGTCCATCGCTGGGCACACACTCACTCACACAGACACTCTATATGGGGCAATTTGGAGAACTCAATTGACTTGATCCATGTTTTTGGACTGTGGGAGGAAACTGGAGAACCCAGAGGAAACCCACACGGACACGGGGAGAACATGAAAACTCCACCCAGATGGGGATTCGAACCGGGAATCCCTAGTGCTGAGAGGAGAACATGCTAACCACTAAGCCACGTGCCGCCATCAGCAATCATATATATATTATATCTTTTTAAGTAGATTTTTATGTATGCATTTAAAAATGTGCAAGGATTATTTTCTTACAGTAAATTAAAGTTATAATAAAAGCTGCTCAAAGGCAAGTTACAGTCTGAAATAAGCCTAATGACTATATTGTGATTAAGTCTTGACTTAGTGGCATTTTTCTTGGGTCAGCAAAAAGAAGTGACTTCAATACAGTGGAGAGCGCAACCTCATAATTAGAAAAATCACAAGTCACTGTGCAGTTGTGGAATGAAAACACGTTTTTGGATGTAGACAGGAGAGCGTCTGATTCCAGATCAGCACGTCCACTACAAGAGGCTACTTTGAGGACCTGGGGATCAGCTTAGACATATAATCTTTGTTGCCACAACACCACCAAACTGTAACTATGACATAACAAGAGGGATAAACACTATGACTATTTAGCTGGGTCCAACTCTCCATCAAGAAGCTTCATCAACTGATAAACATAAACATACCAGGCATGCTTTGGCCATATGTGGAGAGGTTCATAGAGAGGGGACTGAAGAAACCTTAAAAACATCAGGAGCTAACATATTATTTTTATTTTGTTTACTTTAAATCATTAGTTATATGTATATATGTAACATGGTCAATGTATGAATAATGACTATTACATTAATGTTAGGCACGGTGGCTTAGTGGTTAGCACGTTCGCCTCTCAGCGCTAGGGATTCCCGGTTCGAATCCCCATCTGGGTGGAGTTTCCATGTTCTCCCTGTGTCTGCGTGGGTTTCCTCCGGGTTCTCCGGTTTCCTCCCACAGTCCAAAAACATGGATCAAGTTAATTGAATTCTCCAAATTGCCCCGTTTAGAGTGTGTCTGTGTGAGTGAGTGTGTGCCCAGCAATGGATTGGCGCCCTGTCCTGGGTCTATTTGCCCAGCGCCCGAGATGTTCTCCCCTGGATGGGCATGGGGAACCCCACCGCGACCCTAATAGAGGATAAGCGGAAGATAATGAATGAATGAACATTAATGTTACACTCAAAGCCGAATCACTGATTGTAAATAATGTATTTCGTTATGAAAAATCTTACTTAAGTAAATATAGTGCTGTGAAAACATTTGAATACAACTTTTTAAAGGCAATGAGTGACAGAAAGTGATATTGTGATACTCTCTGTCTCTGTCTCTCTGTCTCTTGTCATGCAGATCACACATTCAAACAAACAAGATGAGGGAAAAGAAAAGGGTGACGGGTCGAGGAGACAAACGTGGGGACTGGGTGAATTAAAAAAAATCACAAAAAGCAGTGTGGGCTCCTGGCACAGATAGATGGGGTGTACTGAAAGAAACTAATTTAGCATGAACACACTGCCAGCTACACACACACACACACACACACACACACACACTGGGCTCCATTCAGAGTTCAGCTAACCCACAGAGTACAGGCTCATAATGTACACAGGCAGTAAGGGACAGAACAGAACCGGAGCAGACCAGTTAGCACAGATGAATGAATCTGATAAATAACGTTCACGCTGCGGTCAACACAAGACTTTTATTCTGTCGTTTGGTGGAAATGTGCTCAATGTTAAGAAAAAACTCATTAAACTCTATATTTCTTAAAATATTTTTTTGAAAGTGAATCATAGGTAACTTTGCGTATGAACAGCATACAATGGCTTACAATACTGAACAACTGAAGTGGGAATTTATTTTTTTTCAATTGCATATTTAAATTTTTAAGCTTCCTATTGACTTTCTATAATTTAAATATTGATAACTGTTTACAGAACGCATGCTGTGCTTAGAATTATATTGGAATGCAATGAACTGATTTTCTGATTGTAACTAAATGTCATACTCCGGGCGGCACGGTGGCTTAGTGGTTTAGCACGTTCACCTCTCAGCACTAGGGATTCCCGGTTCAAATCCCCATCTGGGTGGAGTTTCCATGTTCTTCCCGTGTCTGCGTGGGTTTCCTCCGGGTTCTCCGGTTTCCTCCCACAGTCCAAAAACATGGATCAGGTCAATAGAATTCTTCAAATTGCCCCATATAGAGTGTGTGTGAGTAAGTGTGTGCCCAGCGATGGATTGGCGCCCTGTCCTGGGTGTATCTGCCCAGCGCCCGAAACTTTCTCCCCTGGATGGGCATGGGGAACCCCACCGCGACCCTAATAGAGGATAAAGGGGAAGATAATGAATGAATGAATGAATGAATGTCATACTCCATTAAACTCTGATGCAGTATATAAAATTTCAAGTAATTTATTTATAGAGTATTTTTATGACAGTACATTGTCAGGGCTGCACGGTGGCTTAGTGGTTTAGCACGTTCACCTCTCAGAGATTCCCGGTTCGAATCCCCATCTGAGTGGAGTTTCCATGTTCTCCCCGTGTCTGCGTGGGTTTCCTCCGGGTTCTCCGGTTTCCTCCCACAGTCCAAAAACATGGATCAAGTCGATTGAGTTCTCCAAATTGCCCCATGTAGAGTGTGTCTGTGTGAGTGAGTGTGTGAGTGAGTGTGTGCCCAGCGATAGATTGGCGCCCTGTCCTGGGTGTATCTGCCCGGCAACCGAGACGTTCTGAGTACATTGTCACAAAGCAGCTTTACAGTGTTAAAAGCCTTTAAACCCTTAAAGACCAAGCCGAAGCGACAGTGGCAAGGAAAAACTCCCTGTTATGTTGTTATTTTAAGGAAGAAACCTTGGGAGGACCAAGACTCAGTGGGGACTCATACAAGGACAGACATGTACAGATTGTGTCGATATCAGGTGACTGTATTTAACAATTGGAAAACTCTAACAACTGAAAAACTATATGCACGTTCATATACCTGTAATAGTTATGTTGTCCTAATTCATTCATTCATTATCTTCCGCTTTATCCTCTACTAGGGTCGTGGGGGGGGGGGGGGGGGGGGGGGGGGGGGGGGGGGGGGGGGGGGGGGGGGGGGGGGGGGGGGGGGGGGGGGGGGGGGGGGGGGGGGGGGGGGGGGGGGGGGGGGGGGGGGGGGGAAGGGTTCCCCATGCCCATCCAGGGGAGAACGTTTTGGGCGCTGGGCAGATACACCCAGGACAGGACGCCAATCTATTGCTGGGCATGTTGTCCTAATTATGGTTGGATATTTCCGTCTTGTCAGTGACCTGAATGTAAAAAAAAAAAAAAAAAACAGACGCAATCCAAACAAATCTGTTATTTCTGGAATTAGCCCAACTGCGGACTTATTTCTGTTTTATACCCATAAACATTAAAATCTCATACTTTTAGCAAAGGTACACACTCATTTCCAGATTGTAAACACTTGTCCTGAGGCGTGACTCAGTGGCTCAGAGGAGACATCACATCATTAGTGCTAGATCAGCTCTACTAGACTAAAAATGTAGCACCAACATACCAAGAACTCCTCATGGACGGCTCCAAGTGGACGAAATGAGATTTGAGAAACTAAAAGAGGCAGGAAGGGAGGAAGGGGGGAAATTGGGGTAACAGGCCTGAAAAACTAGTCTGAGGCGACGTGAGCTAGACAGCGCCAGTAATAACTCAACATTCTCAAACTCAGCAGGGCCGTTGTACGAATTCAGCCCCAGGGTTTTGGAACATTTGAGGGAGTAAACATGTATGATGTCACTGATGTGTGCAGGTGCAGACAACCACATGACAATCAGATAATTGCTTATGCACTGCACTTTCTCATCTGTTATACAGTATATGTGTGTGTGTGTGTGTGTGTGTGTGTGTGTGTGTGTGTGTGTGTGTGTGTGTATATATATTATTCGTGCAACATTTAATTTTAGTTTTATTGTATTGGAGTATGAACATACAGTCATAAGGGCAATTTAGTATCTACTGCTAAATTAATTAGTATTATGTCTGTGGACTGTGGGAGGAAATTAAAAACCCACACAGGCACATGCACCTAGAACATGTATGCAGGTTTGCACGTTTGCATTGCCATGAGTGCAAAGTTGTTAAAGCTACACCACTTTATTACGATATAAATCTTTTTATGTGTTTGTTTAGCTATTAAGCGCTTTTTAAATATGTCAACATTATTCTTTTTGATAATATATGAACTGTATTATAATTAAAAAGGTTATATATATATATATATATATATGTATATATATGACATATTTAAAAAGCGCTTAATAGCTAAACAAACACATAAAAAGATTTATATCGTAATAAAGTGGTGTAGCTTTAACAACTTTGCACTCATGGCAATGCACTGGCTAAAATACAGCGTCGTAATAAAATCAAAACAAACAGGAGCCGGCACACGTCTGTGGTTCTTATTCACTGGGATCACAGGGCTTAGTGCAAGACAATAAAGGTTCTCAAGACAAACCAATAAATATTGCTTTACTGACATAGTAAAGGCTTCCATAGAACAAATTACAAGTTGTAACTAACAAGGGGCGGCACGGTGGCTTAGTGGTTTAGCACGTTCGCCTCTCAGCACTAGGGATTCCCGGTTCGAATCCCCATCTGGGTGGAGTTTCCATGTTCTCCCCGTGTCTGCGTGGGTTTCCTCCGGGTTCTCCGGTTTCCTCCCACAGTCCAAAATCATGGATCAAGGCAATTGAGTACTCCAAATTGCCCCATATAGAGTGTGTCTGTGTGAGTGAGTGTGTGCCCAGTGTTAGATTGGCGCCCTGTCCTGGGCGTATCACCTGCCCAGCGCCCGAAACGTTCTCCCCTGGATGGGCATGGGGAACCCCCCACGACCCTAATAGAGGATAAAGCGGAAGATAATAAATGAATGAACTAACAAGCGGCTTAGCCTGAAACCTTAAAAGTGCAAACATTTTCTTTCATTACATTTAAATGTAATGGTGCATGGTTAGGACTCGAAACTGAAGGACTGTATGATTTCTGTGTATTATGAACTAAGGTCCTATACGTGCATACATGTTCTAGGTGCATGTGCCTGTGTGGGTTTTTAATTTCCTCCCACAGTCCACAGACATAATACTAATTAATTTAGCAGTAGATACTAAATTGCCCTTATGACTGTATGTTCATACTCCAATACAATAAAACTAAAATTAAATGTTGCACGAATAAATTCAAGGCAGGTTTTACAAAATATATCATAAGTAGTGTTTATATAACTTATGCACGGTATTGGAATCCTCCTGAACAGCAGCACTAGTTCTTATGAGTTGCTATTATTATCCCTTGCTATCTGACTCTTCGGTTACTAAAAAAAGATTCCCCAGGGATGAAATACAAATTGCTTGAATTGGAACTCCTATAACAACTAACACCTCTCATTTACACACACACACACACACACACACACACACACATATATATATATATATATATATATATATATATATATATATATATATATATATATATATATATTCTCATATTTATTTTTATATACTGTATATACATATATTTATATATTATATTTATAGTTTAATATTCTATATTTGTAGTGGTATATATATATATATATATATATATATATATATATATATATATTATATTCATAGTGGTATACTATATTATATTTCACATTTCACATAGAATATGTGTAATTCTCATTTCTTCTTCAAAATTTAAATTTAAATAACAGGGTAATTGGGGTCTGTGACCCATAATTTTTGTTACTATCTCATGTAACAATGTGATATTAATGATAAAATTTTCTTGAATCTTGAATCTTGAATTTTAATGTAACAGCTAAAGAATCAAATCAAAGCTAAAGATAATATAAAAAAGCCCTATACCTAAAATGTCATGGGAACAAATGAGAATGTTTACTTTTGCAAGTGTAGACTTGATACATTAATGACACATAGAGTAATATTTGCCCTGTGGCATAACTAGTTATTGGAAATATTATTCCCATGTCTTGTTCGTTGGTACGAAAGTAATGTGTTTACTGTGAATAAGCTGAAGGATCACGAGAGTAGGCTTTACCCCTTCTAGCTTTTTTACTCAACTGAACTTTCGGTAAAACTTTTATCTGATAAAATGTTCATGCATATTCATGGCACCTTTTATTATCACCAAAAAGACAAAGTACATTGACGCAAAGCTAATTACAATTTACATAAAACACTCGTTAAATTAAAGCTCAGATTTTGCAGCTACTTGCATTTTATTTAAGACTAAAAGGTTAATAATTTACTGCCTGCTTGTGTATCAGTCAGAGATAGTGTCCAACCGATCATCACCACATCTGCCATTAGTCCACATTCCCCTTTTATGATGGCTAATTTTACAGGAAGGACAGACAACCCAGAGATAAAGGGGTAAACTAAATAAAGGACAAAGTGAGTTGCAATGGGGGCGGCACGGTGGCTTAGTGGTTGGCATGTTTGCCTCTCAGCACTAGGGATTCTCGGTTCAAATCCCCATCTGGGAGGCATTTCCATGTTCCCCCCATGTGTCCGCGTGGGTTTTCTCCGGGTTCTCCGGTTTCCTCCCACAGTCCAAAAACATGGATCAAGTCAATTGAGTTCTCCAAAAATTGCCCCATATAGAGTGTGTATGTGTGTGTGTCTGTGTGAGTGAGTGTGTGCCCAGCGATAGACAGGCGTCCTGTCCTGGGTGTATCTGCCCAGCGCCCGAAACGTTCTCCCCTGGATGGGCATGGGGAACCCCCCCCAACGACCCTAATATAGGATTAAGCGGAAGATAATGGATGGATGGATGGATGGATGGATGGATGGATGGAGTTGCAATGGGGGAAAAGAAGAAAATCACATCAGTCATTGGCATTACCATTTGAAAAGCAATATGTCGAATTTTATACATGTAACTACCCCGTTATTTTATTTAACAAATAAAAGTCAAATTTATGAATATTCTTACAGTTTGCAGGGCACACATCTTTAGTTCAGTTTAGTGCAGAAGCACACACCTTAGTTCATATAATGGCATCGTTCTGTATTGTGGGATAAAGTTGGACCTCTTGAAGAAAATTTACCATGGCAGGGGGAGAACATGCAAACACCATGCAAAAAAAAAACTTAGATAGCTAGACAGATAATAGATAGTCAATAGATCGATAGAATCTGCATATACACAGTTGGAGGAGCATCTGTATGTTGTAAATGTATGTTGTTAAATTTTAGAGAGAGCTGCTGAGATATACAATCTCAAGGTTTATGAGGAATAATAAAAACAACATGAAAAGAACACTGTTGTATAGATACTGTATAACTATCTGTACAAGAAAATTCATATAGTAAACTTTTCAGTGAAGGAAATGTTTTTTACTCAACATTGGGAGAATGCCAGGTTCTCAGAATCCCATTGACAGAAGGAGGAGGAGGAGGAGGAGGAGGAGGGAACATAAGCTGTTTAAAAGGCGCCGCAGATCTCCGAGCTGCCACAAACACTCCACTCGCTGCAGGTTCATCAACCTCCACCAGCGTCTGTGAATATCAACAAAGTAAAACATCAGGGAAGATATCAGAGATCGACACGCCAAAGACACCCAGTCTTTAAATTCCTCTTCTGTTAAAGGTAAGTTAGTGTAAAGACTTCTCCATGTATATGAAACATATGGAAATGTAATGAGTGTTTAGATTGCATTGTTGATTATTGCTGGAGATCTGTCGAGGTGGGAGTGTCAGCCAGGACAAAAACATTGTGTCACACTGTCATTTTTATATATGACATAGGTTATATATGAATACTATAATACTATAATATACTATAATAATACTATAATATACCAAACCAAAATTTTGTATGGATCACAATATTATGTGCAGTGATTTAGGTCTCTTGGACATATATAGGACATACATACACACACTCATTGGCCATTTAATTAGGTACACCTCCTCAGTTCTACACTCTACTGTCAGTTCCATTGATCATATAGATCAGCTCATTGTTTTTCCACTTTGGTCTTTGTAGTTCTAAAATTACATTCTGTAGTGCATCTGTTTCTCCAAATACTTTGTTAGTCCACTTTAGTATGTTCTCTGATGATCAGGACCCCCACAGAGGAGGTATTATGGTGGTGGATGACGCTCAGTATTGCAGTGATACTGACATGGTGGTGCAGGTGTGTGAGAGTGTGTTGTGCTGGTATGAGTGGATCAGACACAGCAGTGCTGCTGGAGGAGAACAGTGCACCAATCAGAACATACAGGGGTCTGATCCACTCGTACCATCATCCACCACCTTAATAATACCTGCACTGTGGGGGTTCTGATCATCAGAACAGAGTAAAGGGGAACGATCAAAGTACATAGAGAAATCGATGGACTACAAAATGGAATTGTAGAACTACAAAGACCATCTATATGTTAAGTGGAGAAACAATGAGCTGTACCTAACAAAATGACCCGTGAATGTATATTTGGGGGTGTTTAGTGCCAAAATAAGTTTATTTCCTTATAGATGATATTCCTATTGAACAATGTTCACATCAAATCATCTAAAATGCAATGCATCCAAGAGTGTTTTAAATAATATAGTCTGTCAGTTGACGTATGATTATCTTGTCCTTGCTTTAGTAGGTAATACATGAGCATTACTATTCACCCAAATCCCAATAATCATATTCAAACCACTGCTCATACAGTATTTTGCAATGTAAGCGCATTGAAGGTCCTACAAGATGAACATTGGTTTGAATAAAGTAATTCAAGTTCAATTGATTCATTTATAGCATTTTACAATAGTGCATTGTCCATTAGTTGTTATTGGTTTTTCATAGTAACCCACTTTCTCCTAAACCTCCAAAGCTTGGCCCTGGCGACTTTATGTAACAGGCTTTACCAAGAAAAGCCTGAGTCTTGACCATGAATGGGTTTGATCAGTGATTCTGTGAAGCTACTTGTTTATAAATAACAGAGCCATTAAAAGATTCTCCAGAGTGATGGTCTTTTTTAGGATGAATGGAAAAATGCCTGTAATGCAAAATATAACTGATGTGGTGGATTCTATTAAAAATAATGTAGTTCTGCTCTGACTTTCTGATGCTTGTTATATTCTCATCCCATCAAAAACCAGAAAGCAATGCAACGTATAATCACACAATGTCCCAACATATATCCTATACACAAAGATCAAGCCATGTTAATGTACAGTGAGAAACCTTTTACATCTTTTCTCCTAACTATGTTTGCTAACTAGTCAAACTAAGATTAAAAATCTGATTTGCAAATAATCCAAGGTCAGATATTTGGAGTACAGCCCTAAAAAGAGAACAATAATTGCCCACTGCACTATGCAGCAAACACGTGTCCTTCTTCACAGACACTCATTTCACAAGGACGGATTTTTAACAGGACACCTAGAAATGAAAGGTCAGCTTAGAAATAAAAACTGATTGACCAACTTCAGGCTATGCCAGTGAATTAACAGAATGAACGCTTTAAGCCCTACCCTCACCTCACCTCCCCATTGTTTTTATTATCATCCATCCATCCATTATCTTTAGCTTTTTCCTATATCAGGGTCGCGGGGGGGGGGGGGTGGTCCCCATGCCCATCCAGGGGAGAACCCAGGACAGGGCGCCAATCTTTCGCTGGGCACACACTCACTCACACATACACACTCTATATGGGGCAATTTGGAAAACTAAATTGACTTGAACCCACACACGGGGAGAACATGGAAACTCCACCCAGATTGGGATTCGAACCGGGAATCCCTAGTGCTGAGAGGAGAACATGCACCATGCCACCCTGTTTTTATTACAATTATTTTTATTTATTTATATTTTTTACCTTATTTTTTATTATTTTTTTATTTATAGCATATAAATGTGGTATTTTGGGTTTTGTTTGTCTTTTAATATTAGATAAAATATTAGATAAAAATTAACAAACAAAAAAAACTGAGTAAGTCTAAGAACCAAATATTTTGTGTTATAAAGTTTCTTCTGTTTATATGCTGTTTGACTTCTCAATAAAATTATATTAATTAAAAAAAAGCAGAAATAAAAACGGAAAGCAGTGACTGAAGGTTCATCTGACTCTGAATCAGAACCCGCGGCTCCTGCGTCACGTACTGCACGCGGCACCGAGGGCGCGCGTGTGCGCGTGCGCGTTCACGGAACTCGGCTCGTGAACGCCGTTTGCGGTTTTATTGTGAAAACGTTTTAAAAAAAAACATTGAACTTATTTCACTTTTGCTGCATTATTTTCGACGTCGTTTGTCAAAAGGAGGCCGTCGCTGCTCACTGAACAATTACACGACTCGGTAACTGTCTCAGTTTCTCTGTTACATTCATCACAATCATACACCTTTATGACGAAAAGCTACCGAAATATTTCACTTCAACTTTCACTTTTTTTTAACTTCAGCTTGTTAACAATATGTGACATTAAAGTATTTTAAATATATAACCTAACTTTATTAAAGCCATGACGTTCTGGTCTGTGTGACTAAAAACACTTTTAATTTAAAATCCATCCATCCATTATCGCGGGGGGGTGGGGAGGGGTGGAGTGGTTCCCCAAGCCCATCTAGGGGTAAACGTTTCGGACAGGGTGCCTTTATCACTGGACACACACACACACACACTCACTCACACAAACACACACTCTATATGGGGCAATTTGGAGAATTTAAATCACCTTGAGCCATGTTTTTAGACTGTGGGAGGAAACCGGAGAACCCGGAGGAAACCCACACGGACACGGGGAGAACATGGAAATTCCACCCAGATTGGGATTCGAACCGGGAATCCCAAGCGCTGAGAGGAGAACATGCTAAACACTAAGCCGCCCCTTTTAATTTAAAATGATGTATATATTTGTTCTTTTTTCGTGGACTGTTTCAAATATTTCAGCAATAGAAACAAAGTCTGTCCAGTTTAGATTTAGGAAGGGGTCACATTTAGGTAGACAGGTTCAAAAAAATGCCATAATTGTTACAGTCATAAATCTTTTTATATTTCATTTAATAACCAATATTAAATGTCAAAAATCGATTTTAAACCTAAAAATAAGACCCAGGCGTAAAATATCCTTTTTTTTTAAGCCAACGTGCCGCCATAGGAAGGAAACAAAATTTTATAATATAGTGTTAAAATCAAGCACCTTGGACAATTGCATGCATCCAACTTTGTAAGGATGGAGCTCCAGTGCACGAAGCAGAATCCATAAAGGAAAGATTTTGGTGTGCAACTCCACACACAGAGCTTTGGCATAAACCTCAACAAATACTTTTGGAATGAACTAGAATGGATATTGTGAGCCTTTGAATCAGCACCAGTTTTTGATTTCATAAATGTTCTTTTATATACAAAGGTAAAACTTTTCTATATCTGGTAAAAAGAGAAACTAATGAAAAGGTGCGACGTCATAGACGTTACTGTAGGTGTAACGGCAGCTGTCTTGATCCTTTTGTCCGTATAGTGTATTTGTGGTGTAAAAATCCTAAAACCAGGGTGTCAGTTGGAACTCAATGGAAGCTTTTCCACATCATTTTAAGACTCAAGAGCTGGAAACCTGAGCTATAAAATATTATGGGGGGGGGGGGGGGGGGCAGGAAAAAAATTGGCTGACTCTTGCCTTTATGTTCTCAATAATGATTAATTGTATTCCTCTCTTGTATTCTGAATTACATCCTCCTGGGTCCTGCCAGGGAACACAGCTTCAAGTGGAAAGAACTAGGGTGTACAATATTAGCACTGACCGAGCTGCTACACACCCAGATCTGCATTCAATTATGACGTGATACGATACCAGAACGAGAGAAACCGTAACTTAAACGGCCGTAGATGTGCTAATAAGCTGCAGTAGTATTAAAACTATACTACTGTTTATGTATTTATTATATATATATATATATATATATATATATATATATATATATATAATATATTGTATATAGTGGCACGGTGGTTTAGTGGTTTAGCATGTTCTCCTCTAAGCACTATGAATTCCCGGTTCGAATCCCCATCTGGGTGGAGTTTCCATGTTCTCCCCATGTCCGTGTGGGTTTCCTCTGGGTTCTCCGGTTTCCTCCCACAGTCCAAAAACATGGATCAAGTCAATTGTATTTTCCAAATTGCCCCATATAGACTGTGTGTTTGTGTGAGTGAGTGTGTGCCCAGCAATAGATTGGTGTCCTGTCCTGGGTCTATCTGCCCAGCGCCCGAAACGTTCTCCCCTGGATGGGCATGGGGAAACCCCCCCCCCACGACCCTAATAGAGGATAAAGCGGGAGATAATGAATGAATGAATGAATATTGTATATATTTATTACACTTAGTTGGTGGAGGGCATAGGCTCGAGAAATCCTCATATTAAATATTATTGCAATTGAATATTATATAAAATTCACTGGCTGTTCTGTCCTCTTACTAAGTAGCCATGCTTGGACTCGTGACAACTCCCAGAGATGCAAAGGCTTTAAATAGGTCACAGGGGCTTAATATTTAGCACTGAATGCATACAGGAAATAGCGTGTTCTTTTAAAAACAATAAGCAGCACACTGTGTATTAAGACTGGAAAATAACACAGGTCTTGAATATTAAGTTATTAGAAATCTAGAAGGCTGATTCCATCAGTGCATCAGTCTGTCTAATCAAACGGCCAGTATATATCCACTGTAGAACTGATTATGTTATTATTTCTGTTTTCTAGTTCCCAAAAACTATGTCAAATCCCAGCCCCGAGCTTTGGAGGTTTGAATATTGAGTGCCTGCTTAATCAGAAGCACACTTGCAGCCACCGCCCTGCAGTAATCTCACAGGAGCTGCATTTTGCGTAACATTTTTCCAAAAAAAGTCAGTTGATACCAATTCCAGTCACTTTTCAGTTGATTCAAATGATTTCTTTCCCTTTTTTTCTATATTTAAAGTAAAAGCATTGACAAAACCTTGTGATATTTTCCAAAGCTGTCCATTTTGTATTAACAGACTTTATTAACTGTCAAACAGATGATCAGTTTTAATATTACACTGTATTAAATTTTATTAAACTAGGCCAGGGCGGCACGGTGGCTTAGTGGTTTAGCACGTTCGCCTCTCAGCACTAGGGATTTCTCCCCGTGTCCGCGTGGGTTTCCTCCGGGTCCTCCGGTTTCCTCCCACAGTCCAAAAACATGGATCAAGTCAATTAAGTTCTCCAACTTGCCCCATACAGAGTGTGTCTGTGTGAGTGAGTGTGTGCCCAGTGATAGATTGGTGTCCTGTCCTGGGTGTATCTGCCCAGCGCCTGAGACGTTCTCCCCTGGATGGGCATGAGGAACCCCCCCGCGACCTTAATATAGGATAAAGCGGGTGATAATGAATTAATAAATTAGGCCATTTTCCATCCATCCATTATCTTCTGCTTAATGCTATACTCTAGTCATGGGGGTTCCAATGCCCATCCAGGGGAGAATGTTGTGGGTGCTGGGCAGATGCACTCAGGACAGGGCACCAATCCATCAATGGGCACACACTCACTTACCCCCACAGATACACAAACACTTTAAGGGGTAATTTAGAGCAGCAACATTACCGATAACCTGACATTTTTACCAATGAGCTTCCACTGCATGCTTTATCTGCTGCATAACATGAAGCATCAAATATTTTTATGGCACCTTTATCTGATGTTTTTTGTCTTTGTTTTTTGAAATCATGTTTTTTTTTTGTATTTATTGCGTAAAAAATCATGTAACCGAGCATGTTAAATGTGCCGCACACTAATTTGAATCAGATTTCTGTTTCATAAGCTACAGTTCATGCAAAAATGGCTAAAAGTTGAGATAATGCAGGAACTTGTTAATGAAAAACAGTTGCTCAGATGATTAATGTTTCAAATGCAAACCAACAACCAACACCTAAAATACTTCAGTGCACAAGGTGCACTGAACACAAGGTTCAAGGCATAGTTGGATTCATTTTGTGTTGAATAGCTCAAACACTTAAAATAAACTACAACCAAAACTATCAGAGCTTTGAATATTAAGCTATAAGAATGTAACCTCATTATACATTTATACATTCATTCATTATCTTCCGCTTTATCCTCTACTAGGGTCACGGGGGGGGGGGGGGTTCCCCATGCCCATCCAGGGGAGAACGATTCGGGCGCTGGGCAGACACACCCAGAACAGGACGCCAATCTATCGCTGGGCACACACTCACTCACACACACACACACACACACACCCACACACTCTATATGGGGCAATTTGGAGAACTCCATTGACTTGATCCATGTTTTTGGCCTGTGGGAGGAAACCGGAGAACCCGGAGGAAACCCACACAGACACGGGGAGAACATGGAAACTCCACTCAGATGGGGATTCGAACCGGGAATCCCTAGTTCTGAGAGGAGAACATGCTAAACCACTAAACCACCGTGCCGCCTACAATCATACAGTTTTATAAAAAAAAAATTTTAATATATTTTCTAAAGCTACATCAAATAATAATTTTTATTCTTGGAATAAGAGCAAATAGAAAGTGTTTGAACGCATGCAGTCAGTCAGGAAACCTGATAGTAAGGCATGTAGTGACTGTAAACCAGCAGGACTGGTCTGCACATTATGTTTGAACATACCTGAACATGCCACATGTTTGACTAATGGATGGGTGTTAGGGAAATCATAATCAGGTCTCACCTCACATACCGAAGTGTTGCACTAAAATTAGCAAGCTTACAAAGCTGTGCTGGATAAATCCCATCAGAGGTTTAATCAACCAAGCCGATGTCTATTACTGGCTTGGATTAAACAGATTATCATGCCACGACTCTTAGAAAAAAGAGACTCAGATAAGATTATAATTCATAACACTTATCATATGAATTGCCCGTATATGGTTAAGCTGTTTTCATACTTTCACACTCACCAGCTGGTTTTAACTCTTTTGTAGGTTGCTGCTGCCTGGAGGAATGGGTGTGAAGGTACTCCTGTGCTTTCCCTTCTACAGACGGAGCAAAGAGCAATGCAAAAAGAAAGAGGGTCCCTTGGAACCAGGTAACACCCAAAATTCACAATGTATAAGCAATCTGTATCGTTTTTTTAAGGTTTTATATGTATTGAAACCATACAGGTTTGCATAAACCAGCAGCCACATTATTAAACAAACTATATATATATATGGCTTAGTGGTTAGCACGTTCACCTCTCAGCGTTAGGGATTCCCGGTTCGAATGGGTGGAGTTTCCATGTTCTTCCCGTGTCCGCATGGGTTTCCTTCCACAGTCCAAAAACATGGATGAAGTCAATTGAGTTCTCCAAATTGCCCCATATAGTGTGTTTGTGTGCATGTAAGTGTGTGCCCAGTGATAGATTGGCGTCCTGTCCTGGGTTTATCTGCCCAGCGCCCGAAGCGTTCTCCCCTGGATGGGCATGGGCAACCCCCCCACGACCCTAATAGAGGATAAAGCGGAAGATAATGAATGAATAAATGAATGACCCCTATATAAATTACTTTATCCTGAATTAATTCTGCTTGTGAAGTATACAATTTAGTAAAAAATTGGCAATATATCCATAGAAAACAAAATGAATAAATTACCACTAATAAGTTAATTAAATGGTAATTTTTTAATGAAAAATTTAAACAGCATTTGCAAAATTTTTGCAGACACAGACAAACAGATGAAGCTAATATAGGGGTGGTAAAAATAAAAAAAGTCAATTCATAACCCATGTGACATTAGAAGCTGTGATTAGTACTTCTAGTTGTAGTTACTTAACATATTTAGAAGAAATAAATTGCTTAAATGTATTTCCCCTTAATGAACCAATCCAAAACATTGTACAAATGAAGGACTCGACATGATAAATATGCCACACATTGTCATCAGGCTGTCTGCACTTATATTTTTAGAGAACCATGTGAAATCTGAACACTCCTCAGCGCTGGATTTCACAGTCGTACCCAAATATAGGACAGAGACATTAGACGTGATGATGTGCCTGTGATAAATCTCATCTCCTTATTGTGTATTATAGCTGCAATGTCCTAATAATACTACGCCTCTATCTTTAAGAACCCATCGCACCTGAAAAGATGAAGCCACGTCTCTCGTCCACGACGTCGGTGGCGAGTGACAGTGGGAGCAGCGTGGGGAGCCCTCAGCTCTACTTCTCTGAGAAGGCTCGGCTCTCGTTCAGGCACCAGATGGACAGCAACATCAATGCGATAGATGCCACATACTAAGTTCCATCGACTTCTAGGACTTAAATCCTGATCCTATTGAGGAACGAGACTAAAAAAAGACTAAACAAATGAGAAGGCCTTTATGTCTTAGCTCACTCAGTGAATGATGAACATGCTGTGAAATAACCACAAAAGCCACGTCGACCACAGAGGGGCGGTGCAGTTCTTTTGTGGCTAATGGAAGAGAAATGGAATCTGTGGAACAAATGTTTACAAGTCTACATGGAAGTGCGTTTAAGGTTTCATGTCCATTATGGTAATACTGTACATCCACACAATATGAACAAAGGTATTGGGACTACATCCTTAATTTACTTTTACATTAGCATTAGTCAGAACCAACACGCTGGACTAATCCAATCCAGTGTCCTTAACATGTAAATGTTGCTGACTCGTGGTTTAATTACCATTTACTTAATTGATTTCAGTCATCATTAAGTTCCATTGACACAAGTATAACAAAATCTACTTAATTATGTGTGTAGGCTTCTAACTTAGTGGGAACAGTTTAGGGAAGGCCCTTTTCTGGTTTGAAGTGATCCGTTTTGCCTGCTGTGCTTACACACAGGAATCATTCCTCCACATTTAACACACACTGAGTGAATTAAGCACACATGACAGTGGTGGGCAGCCTTGTACTCAGTGTCTGGGGTGCAATCGGAGTTAGGTGCCTTGCCTAAGGGCACTTCAGCCATAGTACTTTGTGGGACTGGAAAGGGCCGTTACAAACCTTATTAAACATCTTTGGGATGAACTACAATGGCGATTGCGATCAGTCCCTCTCAGAGATGCTTTTCTGGATAAATGGACTAAAATTCTTGTAGAAACACTCCAAAATCCTGCAGAAAGCCTTTGAGGAAGCTGTGGGAGTAATGTGTGGGTTTTCTAATACTTTTGTGCATGTAGATTATTTTATTACAAATAATATTTAGGGTTTGCTTCTTGAAATGGTTAAAAAACTTTCATAATACTTTATTTGACATCTTTTAAAGTGTCTTATTGGTGTTTGTCCTTCTACACTAAGAACACTGTCCAAACAGATTAAATTTTACTTTAACGGGGTTTAAACTGTCGGTGAGGGATGTGCTTTGAACAGAACAGAGGGGTTTTTATTGATGAGGTTTCTGTATAGAGGTTCAGACAGTCTGAATTAAAATTAATATAAATATGATTATTATTATTTTATTATTTTTTGCTTGCTACGGCAGCACATATACTAAAATTGGAACGATGCAGTGGCCTTAATTCTTACCGGCCTTTTAAAACATCTTTAAAATGTGCAGACTAAAGAAAATAGCTTCTAAACACAAAGACAAAATGTACATTTTTCCAAGGTTTTATTAAAAATACTCGAGAGTACAAATGAAAAGAAAATGCCGTTATTGTTTTGTTGAAACACATTGCTTCACATATTTTTAGGTTTGGATATGACGC
Source organism: Corydoras maculifer (assembly GCA_019802435.1). Lineage (NCBI taxonomy): Eukaryota > Metazoa > Chordata > Actinopteri > Siluriformes > Callichthyidae > Corydoras > Corydoras maculifer. The sequence goes on along the minus strand of JAFMOD010000064.1, from coordinate 3,034,307 downwards.
CATCAGGGTAGCGCTTCTTGAAGCGGGCTACCACATCAGGATCCAACAAATGAATCCCATCCAACTGATTTCCCAGTGTTACCCTGGAAGCAATATAGAACCAGATATAAATCAGTTACAGTGTGATGGATTAAAGGTTAATGAGTGCAGTACATCGTTGAACAGTTACCAGTTTGGCTGGACGTTGTGAGGTCGGCCGAACAGCTCTATCTTTCGGGTGCCGGGGGATAAGCGCTCGATCATGCCGTAAATCTCATCTGGTTTGTGGCTGGTGGATCTCACCTAATGTGTTAATGAGAGCAAAGCTGTTAATGAGCAACAAGAGAGTAACGTTTATTCATTCATTCATCATCTCCCACTTTATCCTCTATTAGGGTCGCATGGGAGGGGGGGGGTTCCCCATGCCCATCCAGGGGAGAACGTCTCGGGCACTGGGCAGATACACCCAGGACAGAACGCCAATCCATCGCTGGGCACACACTCACTCACACACACACTCTATATGGGGCAATTTGGAGAATTCAATTGACTTGATCCATGTTTTTGGACTGAGGAGAGCCCTGAGGAAACCCACGCGGACACAGGGAGAACATGGAAACTCCACTCAGATGGGGATTCGAACCAGGAATCCCTAATGCTGAGAGGAGAACATGCTAACCACTAAACCACCGTGCCTTTAATTGAGTTCTCAAAATTGCCCCATATAGGGTGTGTCTGTGTGAGTGAGTGTGTGCCCAGCGATAGATTGGTGCCTTGTCCTGGGTGTATCTGCCCAGCACCCGAGATGTTCTCCCCTAGATGGGCATGGGGAACCCCTCCATGACCCTAATATAGGACAAAAGCGGAAGATAATGAATGAATGAATGATTAAATATCTCCTGCCGCCCACCTCTGCAACGATGACATCACAGTCCAGACCTCGGTTGAATCCCTGTGGGTTTCCCTTCACCCCTACCTAATAAAAGAATTAGGTATATTTTAGACTAGAGGTGAAGAATAAAGGCCCAGGCTGGGTGTTTACTCAAAACATACCAAGCAATGTTCCTTTCCATGGTTTAACCAGTGCCCAGTACGTCCTGTACGGATGATCCGCTGCAGCTGGTTGGTCTTCACCCAAATAATTTCATCAACTCGTTCATACCTGAGGCAGTAAGAGTAAATAATCATATGAGGGAAAACTTAGTCATTTTTTGGGTGGATTCTTAAATAGAATTCATTTCTGAAGTCTGTTACACTCACCCCCAGAGGCTTAGACACTCCCTGCCCAGCTCCATGGCTCTGAAATTCACATAAGCAGGATTACAGCTTTATCCAAACATTGGGGCAAAGACACGGCTTAGTTTAAGAGGTTTTCTCCTTAAAGCGAATTACTTAGTATTATTATAATACTGGGATGTACATAATTTGTGCACATGCATGTCCAACGCAAAGACTAGGATTAAGGTTAAGCTTGTTTAATTCCATGTAAAATAAATATATATATACATTTAAATAGATAAAAAAATATATAGATAGATATTTTTGGAGCATGGTGGCTTAGTGTTCAGCATGTTCTCCTCTCAGCGCTAGGGATTCCCGGTTCGAATCCCCATTTGGGTGGAGTTTCCATGTTCTCCCCGTGTCCGTGTGGGTTTCCTCCGGGTTCTCCGGTTTCCTTCCACAGTCCAAAAACATGGATCAAGTCAATTGAGTTCTCCAAATTGCCCCATATAGAGTGTGTCTGTGTCGGTGAGTGTGTGCCCAGCAATAGATTGGCGTCCTGTCCTGGGTCTATCTGCCCAGCGCCCGAAATGTTCTCCCCTGGATGGACATGGGGAACCCCCCGCGACCCTAATAGAGGATAAAGTGGAAGATAATGGATGAATGATATTTTTAAAAAGTTATGTAGCCCAACCTTCCTGTGACCCAGAGAAAAAGGAAGCCATCATCTTGCAGAGTGGGAATGTTGAGTTTCCTCATCTCATCATCGGTCAGCGTTCCATACGGAAGCTCCATGTGGATGTCCCACGGAGGGTCTGCCATCACCACGGCAAACTTCCCCAGGATCGACACATCCAGGTATCGGATGTCACAGCAGATCCACTAAAGACGACAGAAACATTGTAAAAGGGGTACTTCCCATCTTTAAATCTGATTGGCTGAGCCGTTTCTACAGTCATGGCATTTTGACATTAATACACATCTCTGAGCGCCTCAGATTCATATCAATGCGTGATTAACAACATTTTAAATCATGTACCATAGATGAATATAAACAGCTGACTGCAGCAGGCTCCTACCTGAGATGGAAATAGCTTCCCCACATTGCTGTCCCCATCGCTGGCAGGCAGAGCAAGCTCAGTGGTTCCAGGCTGAGGTCCCAAAGAACCACTTTCAGCTTCCGGGGGACAGTCAATCTCATAGTGCACATATTTACAGGTGTCCATGTGGAAGCAGGTGTTCAGGAAAGAGCAGTCACCCAGGCTTTCATCTGTGTGCTTGTTGATGATTCGCCTACAGAAGTCACATGCCTTATTATCAATGATACACATACACACTCTATATGGGGCAATTTGGAGAACTCAATTGACTTGATCCATGTGTTTGAACTGTGGGAGGAAACCGGAGAACCCGGAGGAAACCCACGTGGACACGGGGAGAACATGGAAACGCCACCTAGATGGGGATTCGAACCGGGAATCCCTAGTGCTGAGAGGAGAACATGCTAAACCACTAAGCCACTGTGCCGCCATATATATATATATATATATAAAACTACTGATCTGTGGTGTTCTCATTTGTAAGTCACTTTGGATATAAAAGCGTCTGCTTAATGACTAAATATATATATAAAGTAGGGCGGCACGGTGGCTTAGTGGTCCATCTCTACATCCCTGCAGCAATGAGGGTTAAGGGTCTTGCTCAAGGGCCCACATTGGTAACTTCAGTGGACCTGGGATTTGAACCCACAACCTTCAGATTGACAGCCCAACACCCTAACCACTGAGCTACCACGCCCCAATTTGTGTAGTGTATGCCTAATATGGAACTTATAATCAATGAGACCCACCTGAAATGCAGCTTGTTACAGGGCTGTGGCGCATCTCCATAGCGCATGCACTCCTCTTTAGTCCCATGATCACAGAACTCCTGTACCTGTGCACGACCCCGTGAGCGGAACTTCTCCACGATGGACTGCTCCCTGGCCGAGCTGGTGTTTAATAACTCCAGGATTTCCCTACTCACCTACCAAATACAGGGATGAAATCACATCATCTGGGTATGCAGTGAGGAGATGTACAGCTACAGCAGCCTTAAGGTTATACAATAGAATAGAATCATTGCTCATTATAAACAACGAAATGCAGTTTGCATCCATTCAGAAGTGCTTTAACAGATATAAATATATCATATATATATATATATATATACACCGTGTCTGCGTGGGTTTCCTCCGGGTTCTCCGGTTTCCTCCCACAGTCCAAAAACATGGATCAAGTCGATTGAGTTCTCCAAATTGCCCCATATAGAGTGTGTCTGTGTGAGTGAGTGTGTGCCCAGCGATAGATTGGCGCCCTGTCCTGGGTCTATCTGCCCAGCGCCCAAGACGTTCTCCCCTGGATGGGCATAGGGAACCCCCCCCCCACCCGCGACCCTAATAGAGGATAAGCGGGAGATAATGAATGAATGAATATATATATGAATATTATACCTTCTTGCTCTGCTGCTCCTTGGTTGACTGTTGACTTAACAGGTTCTCTATCTCCATGTTTAAATGAGAGGTCTTTCCCTTATTGGTTCGTCCTTTCTTCTCGGCCCCGGCGCCTCCAGACCCTGGCTTCCATTCAGACGCCCCTGCCAGCTGGGAGCTGGAGGCAGAGGTAACAGACGAGGTGTTTGACGTTGTAGATGTGGTTTGGTGCAGAGGGGAGGCGCCGCGAGCCCGCTTTTTGAGAATGACATCGTCTCCTTTTCTTTTAACCCCAGTTTTCTGTGGTTGGGTGGTGGCACTGCTGATCATCGCCCAGAGTTTGGTGTGATCCACAGAGATGACCAAAGTGGAAGAAGTTGTAGATGAGGTGGAGTTGGTGGGCTGTCGGACCTCGATCAACTCCTGAGCCGCAAACTTCAGTAGAAGACTGCGAATGCAGGCGTGAGACACTGGAGATTCAGGCTGATGTGGACAAAGAAGGATGGAGTTTAAACGAGAGAGAGGTCATTTTAATGTGTGTGTGTGTGTGTGTGTGTGTGTGTGTGTGTGTGTGTGTGAGACTGTGGGTCTGATACATACAGAGTGCAGCTGGTTGGTGATGGTCAGAGAATCATTGGGCAGTGTCAGACTTAATTCAGACAGATATCCCAGAAGTCTCTTCTCTAATTCTGGGTCAGGGGGACGTTCCTCTTCTACCTGTGTGGGAGTTTGGAGGGTGGGCCCTGGACTGTCGCTGCGCGTAGACGGGCCATCAGCACCTCCAACCTCTGACATGAAAATCAGACAGAGAGACAGACAGAGAGAGACAGACAGACAGAGAGAGACACA